>JAWQEG010000131.1:0-2500 GCA_033782935.1 Petrolisthes cinctipes | reverse complement strand
GCTTGGTTAAGTTAGGTTAGGTTAGGATAGTTTGGGTTCGGTTAGGTTAGGCTGGGATAGGTTAGGTTAGACTGGGATTGGTTAGGTTAGGTTAGGTTAGGTTAGGATAGCATAGCATAGGTCAGGTGAAACTCGTCCACATTAGGTAAGTTTTGACTAGGGATCATTATAAGTTGTGGTCAGAGTGAAGACTTACTACCGATTCCTCCAACCTGTGCTACAAAACAAATACTCCACTTGAAGAATGAACGTAGTCTGTAATTTCTGGCATAGTTGGAGGAAGCAGTAGTCTTCCAGTTTGACCAAAGGAGATTATCCCCTTAAATATACGGGAAAAATCACTCCCAGTACCCTCCTCTCCCACCCCCCCCAACCCATCATGCTGGGCCCTCTCTCACCCCCACCAAGCCATCCCCTGCCGCAATAAATAACTCAAAGTGTTTCTTGTAATCTTCTCTCAGGGGGGTGGAGGGGATGGATGGTGGGTGGTGGTGGTGGTGGTGTGCAGGTGGTAGAAGCAGTGGTGGTAATAGTGATGGTGAAAGAGGAGAAAGAGGAGGAGGGGTGGTAATGAGTGTGATGGTGGTGGTGGTGGTGGTGGTGGTGGATATGGTAGTGGGAACGATGGAGGTGATTATGGTAATGAGCAAAGAAGTATGGGAGGTATGAGGGTTAGACAGGGTGACGATGAGGGTGATAATGAGCTAAGAAGGTAGGGGATGAGGTATGAGTGGTAGAAAGGGTGAGGATGAGGATGGTAATGGTCAAAGAAGTAAGGGAAGTATGAGAAGTGTAGAAAGGGCAAGGATGAGGATGGAAATGGTCAAAGAAGTAAAGGAAGTATAAGTGGTAGACAGGGCAGGGTAAGATAGAAAGGGCAAAGATGAGGCTAGTAATAGGGGAAGAAGTCTATATAGGGGAGTTTCATATGAGTTCATGATATAGATAGAGTGAGGTTCATAGAGGATGGTGTAGATAGGGTGAGGATGGTGTAGATAGGGTGAGGATGGTGTAACAAACTGACTGATTCCTTTCTGGTGATGATGATGATGATGATGATGGGATGTATATAATGTTTCTGTAACCCTTATGCAGTTAATTAAGAGTGTATTACACTTTTGGTACATTGGAGCGCCTTAATTCCTCACAAGTATGTCAGGAAACAGGACTATAGATGAACAAAAATAATGGTGGCCTGTTGCTTGAAATAGTTTGGTGGAATCAGTTGCTCCAGATTTATCAACACTGTAATACCCCTTTAATATCTATATAGGTATCGACTCATTTTCAATTTTTTTCTTGACGTTACAACCTTTGCCACTCCCATGCTTACTTGACCGTCCCAAATAATCCTTAGTGCAGGTTTTGTCCTCCTTAATATCTACTAAAATTATAACTGAATTATCCTACAAGTTCGGTTTTAGTTACGGTGGGGAAGGTGTGATATCTTTATGTGATTCAAAAATGACCATGTCGAATTTAAATTAGGTAAAGTAAAGTATGAGAAAGTTATGCGCTTCAGTAATGACCATGTCGAATGAGAAGAGTGCCGTTGGAATGCACACGTACAGTAGTATCTCTGTAACACTTTGTTCTCTGTCACTATAGTGTCGAGGGTAATGGTACTTCATCTGCTCTTCGTTTGTCTTTATATTACTATTAATATAACTTCCACGAGGGTCATGTTAGGTTGAGTTAAAGTTAAGTTAATATTCCACCACAAGATTAGTGATTTATCTGGTCTCCTGTAACGCTGGGCAAAATTTTTGGAGACAACTGTACAGAGGATTTGATTTAGCCAGGTCAGACACCACGCTGTGCTGCTCTCGGACCATTCTACTATGTACTACTTAAATTGTAAGATTATATAATAATATACATACGAATATATTGCAATTCAAAACTCAGGTAATTTTTTTTTTTTTTTTTTTTTTTTTTTAGGAAAACGGCTTACCCAATATACATTACAGTTACAACAATAACTACAAATTTCTTTATTCATTATGAGCTCCAGATCTTACTAAGTGCTTCAAACAGGTACATTATTATATATTGATCTGCCTAATGGTAATTATATATATTACAAAAAATAACAATGCGTAGTTTCCACACGGCAACAAATGAATGAAACAAATGAATGAAACAGTCCTTACCTACGAAAGTTTCAATGCTATGTTTGTACTCCCTGCCTCAAACTGTGTCAAGAATGTGTGTATGTGTTCCCCACGGCCAACAATGAAAATGACTGTCACATTCCTAATTGAATTACCACAGTGAGGACACACACACACACACACACACACACACACACACACACACACACACACACGTACCTGGGGTCTAAGAGTTGTTGCGTGGTTTGGCTTGAAGGAATCCTGTAACCTCAGAATACTTTAATTAAAACCTTCCACTAACCAACGTCTCTGCTGCCTCTCTATTATTCCATTTTATCCACTTTATTATGTTAGGTTAGGTTAGGTAATGTTAAGTTAGAGGTTAG
>JAWQEG010000130.1:0-157241 GCA_033782935.1 Petrolisthes cinctipes | reverse complement strand
AAGGACTCGCTCACCTCCAATTTTCTGACTACATCACAGGGTCCCTTAAGGTGGTAATTCGCTTTTGTTACATTGGAGTGCCTTAATTCCTCCAAAGTATGCTAGGAAACAGGACCAGGAGAGCAAAAATAATGGTGTTCTGTTGCTTGGAATAGTTTGGAGGATTCAGTTGTCTCCAGAATTACCAACACAAAACTTCCCCCTTAATAGGCCTTGTAGAATGTCAACTATTTCACTCTGACTGAGGCCACACGATATGAGTCAACATAAACAAACATTCACCCTCTGTAAACAAACCATCCTTTACATCTCCCTTTCATTGTAAATAACACTGTAAACACCTTTTTATTCCCCAATGTAAAAGAATATAAAAAACAAAATATATCATAAACGCTGCTTTTTTCCTAGATAAAAAAAAAAAAAAAAAAAAAAAAAAAGGAGTAGCATTGTGTAAGTAGAGTAAGAGAATCGTAAAACTTTATGGGTAACATTTATATTTGTTGGACTTGTACTGAAGGTAAATAAAGAACCTGAAAAAATAGTACAGCTGGTCAGATATATCACAGAGGCATGTATGTACAGCCACAATCAAATATCCACCGACACCCTCCTTCCTTCCATCGTATAGTAAACATCTTGGTAATAGAGAACAACTTGTGAATGGTTTTGTAGCACCTCATAGTAATCACTGAGGGGGTTGAGTTGACATAAGTACGTACTGTATGATTATATTTTGATATGATACTGATTTGTTTGCACGATGAAAGGAAAGTGTTGGTGTGTGTTTTTTTTTTATTGTGGCTGTACACTACAACAGCCGAGTGAAGTCACAGATCTATAGGGATATATATATTTTTTTTGGCTTCTTTCTATATCCTGGCGAAAATGTACTGTACCGATTCCCTGCTATGTAATATTAACTTGGATACACATTTATCTTTTACATACTACTATTTTCACAAGAATTCGTACACACGCTGTTGGTTGTTTTCAATGGTTACAACATATAGAAAATATAAGACTATACGTAACTGCCATACAACATTATTATTGGGTTTGTTGTTTTGTTGCTAATTACCGAGTCACTTGGTAGACCATTCGTTGCAATACTTCCAAAATTATGACCACTGTTTTCATATAGCCTGCATGTGTAAGAATTCGTGTGGCCAACCGTACATTCCTGTGTTTGTCATTTGCATAAAACTATCCAGGGGTGTAATGTTTTGGTGTAATTTGTCTCGGATTACATACATACAGACACCGAAAAAAAAAACATTGATTTATTTTGGGACCCTGGTGTATTTTCGCTAGATATCTAAGGAAATAAACAGTAATTTTATGTTATGCTACTTCAGAGAGAGAGAGAGAGAGAGAGGAGAGAGAGAGAGAGAGAGAGAGAGAGAGAAACTGTTGAGTGAGAGGAAAAAGACTAGAGATAAATGAAGAGAGAGAGAGTGAGAGTGTGTCTGTGGGAGAGAGAGAGAGAGAGTGAGTGTGTGTGTGTGTGAGGGAGAGAGAGAGTGTGTGTGTGTGTGTGTGTGAGAGAGAGAGAGAGAGAGAGTGTGTGTGTGTGAGTGAATTTGTGATCTTTTAACGTGTACCTAGCTCTCCTCTCCTACATAAAGGGACTGTTGGGTTGAGGTGAAAGGAAGCATTGTGAGGACAGACCTGGTAACTGTGCACCCTAAATGGCCCCCTTGTCTCATCACGGCCAGAGAGAGAGAGAGGAGAGAGAGAGAGAGAGAGAGAGGGTTGTTTGGGTTGGAGGTATAGAGAGAGAGAGAGAGGAGAGAGAGAAGTGTTGAGTGAGAGGAAGAAGACTGGAGATAAAGGAAGAGAGAGAGAGAGAGAGAGAGAGAGAGAGAGAGAGAGAGAGAGAGAGAGAGAGAGAGAAAGAGAGGAGAGAGAGAAGTGTGAGTGAGAGGAAGAAGACTGGAGATAAAGGAAGAGAGAGGGAGAGAGACAGACAGACAGAAAGAAACACACACACACACACACACACACAGAGAGAGAGAGAGGAGAGAGGAGAGAGAGAGAGAGTGAGTGAGAGTATGTGATAGGTGAGAGAAATCTGATAGTCCTTCCTCCCTCGTGTTCAGTCAATCCATCCAACCATCCAACCATCCTTCATTCAGTCATTCCCACTCATGCCTCCTTACACCTCCCTGCATTGATGTCTTCTTTATATACAGGACAGGATTTGTGACTCACCTCTTTATTTATTGTTGACGGGTTATCTGGCCCACACATCTTGAATTGTTATTAGTTCATTGTTTGTTGGTTTTGTCTCTCTAACTGGTTATTACGATCTTGATATTAGGTGTTTTGAGAGAGAGAGAGAGAGAGAGAGAGAGAGAGAGAGAGAGAGAGAGAGAGAGAGAGAAGTTTGGGTTGGAGGAATAGAAAGCTGTTGAGAGAGAGAGAGAGAGAGAGAGAGAGAGAGAGAGAGAGAGAGAGAGAGATTGATTGTGATTGTTTGTTTGTGTGTGTGTGTGTGTCTTTGAACGAACGCCAGATGATTTTAAAAGTTGCAGGAAAAAAAGGAGGGAGTAATATTAAGTAGTGTTCTGCCAATGAAAGATGACTACTGATTCCTCCACACTATACTACAAAACACACACACACACACACCCTATACTCGCATTCTGAAGTATAGTCTGTTTCGTGGCCATTCATTCTATTTCTATTATCAGGTTTCTTCCCCCTCCCTATTTATATATTTATTGTTCATTTATTTATTTATTTTTATTATTATTATTATTTTTATTTATTTTTTTATTTTATTTATTTTTTACACTTCCTTCATCGTGTGAGTCATAGGGGTGGCTGGCCTCAAGTCTCTCTCTTCACTTGGCTAATTGGATCTCATTTGTGTACAGAGTTTAGGGTAAAAAGTTGGCTGTGTGTTGATATGTATAGCAGAAATCAGTTCCCTTCCTCCTCATCTCTCTCCTTCTCCTTTCTTGTCCTAGCCCTTCTTACGTGCTGAATTAATTAAACCCAACAAATCTCTTACCTTTTAAATAGCTGCATCTTACAGTATATTTTATGAAGTATGGATGTGGGCTAATAATAAAAAAATTTACAATAATAACAATAATAATAATAATAATGTAAACTAATAATATTTTTTTTCCTTGTTTCAGGTAAGTGCTTGTAGTGGTGGGTGACAACTGTTATATCTGAGGATACGGTCTTGTAAGTGCACAAATATTAGACTTAAGTATCTGTTTTACCTACGAGCGTTGGTGTGATGTTGACGAAAACCATTACTACACATTATATTACGAAACTTCATTAATGTCGAAAAGGTTATACTGACGTCCGTAAAAAAAAAAAAAAAAAAAAAAAAAAAAAAAAAAAAAAAAAAAAAAAAAAACTATGAATTTACATCAACATTCGTACTGCGTTAACTTCTGCCTGTGTATGTATGTATGTACTTCGGGGAATTGATACGTACTAAACATTTTGAAACCCATGGCGGTGGGTAAAGTGTTCGATCACAAACAATAAAGTACTCACTAAGATTTGAAATTTATACTGTCTGGTTAATAAAAGAAAAGAAATGAAACGAAAGAACGAAAAAAAAAAAAAAATGTCAACTTGGAATACGGCCTCTACTTCCCTTGTCACAGTCATTCGAGATCATAAATTCGCGACCACGTACCTAGCTAGATGTTTATGTCATTTGAGGGCTGGTAACGCTGTGTGGGGAAGGTGTCATTGTAGGCGAAAGACTGTAACTATCATGTCCCTCTACTACTGTATGTTCTACCTATACTCTGATTCCTCCCCAATCAATGTTACCCAGCTCAAATGACACAAACATTTATAAGTATGTACGTGTATGTGGTCGGGAATTTACCAGCTCGAGTGTACGTCAAATGTGTAAAAAAAGGTTTAATATATATAATACAATTGGACAAAAATGATGCATCAAGGCCATTTTGGAAAGGTCATGGTGGTGGTGGTGGTGGAGGCAGGCGGCAGGTGTAATAATGTTTGTACCCAGAACTTGTGAGGGAAAACTATCTGTCTGTCTGTGTGTTGGTCGGTCTTCAAGCACAGAAACAGTCATATATTTTTGTAACTGTTTTAATTTTTGGGGGGTGGGTGTAGTTTTAATAATTATAGTAGTTTCAGCAGTTAAATAATTTGTAACTGTTTTAAGTAGTTGTAACAGTTGAGTGGTTGTAATGGTTCCACTAGCAAAGGTTATATATAGTACTCATAGTTATAATGTGTTCGCCTGGAGTATGTAAATAAAAAATGCATTGTACTATTTTTATTATTATTATTATTATTATTTTTTTTTTTTTTTTTTTCTTAAGTGGGAGATACGGTGTTGGTATAATTATCTGGAGCAACTGAATCCTCCAACACCATTCCAAGCAAACAGGCCACCATTATTTTTGTTAACTTGGTACTGTTTCCTGGCATACTTTGGAGGAATCAAAGGGACTCCAATGTACAGTCAGCGGCAAAAGTCCTGTCGCCTCACTTGCTTGCTTCACCGAGGCACGCAATGTTCATAGACAAGACTTCTGCCGCCGACTGTACATAACAAAAGTGTATTCTCCTCTTAAGAATGTGTTGTGTTAATGGCTGGTGTATCGTTCGTATTTTAGTTCTTTTGTCGGTTAGCGTAGTAAATATTAGCGTATAATTCTATTGGTTAGCGTAGGAATAGTTAGCGTAGTTCTGTTGGTTAAAGTAGTAATAGTGGGGTTATGTGGTTAGCGTAGCATTAGTTAGTGTTGTTATGTGGTTAGCGTAGTTAGTGTAATGTCTTTAGTTCACATTATTGGTTAGCGTGGGAATAGTTAGCGTAGTTCTGTTGGTTAAAGTAGTTATAGTTAGGTGTGGTTATGTGGTTAGCGTAGCATTAGTTAGTGTGGTTATGTGGTTAGCGTAGTTAGTGTAATGTCTTTAGTTCACATTATTGGTTAACGTAGGAATAGTTAGTGTAGTTATGTGGTTAGCGTAGGTTAGTGTAGTTATGTTGTTAGCGTAGTTAGTGTAATGTCTTTAGTTCACATTATGGTTAACGTAGTAATAGTGTAGTTTTGTTGGTTAGTGTAGGAATAGTAAAAATTATGTGGTTAGAGGTAGTAGTGATGTATGAGTGTAATGTCTTTTTTATTTCCTGTTATTGGTTAGGTTAGTAATAGTATTGTTATAATGGTTTACTGTGGTCTGTAGTAGTGATGATGAGTGTAATGTCTTTTTATTTCCTTGTTATTGGTTAGGTTAGTAATAGTATTGTTATAATGGTTTTACTGTGGCCTGTAGTGTGGTAGCTTGTAATATGATGATTGGAAGTGAAGGGTGTGGAGGTGAGGTGGTGATGTGACCTTATTTGGGTGATATCAAGGACACTCCCTAGCCTCAACTCACTCTCATTACCTACACACACACCATACATACCATACACATACACGACCATTCCTCAACACACGTACATACATACACACGACTATTCTTCAACACACACACACACACACACGACTATTCCTCCACATACACGACTATTCCTCCGCACACACACATACGACTATTCCTCAACACACATACATACATACGACTATTCTCAACACACATACATACACACGACTATTCCTCACACACATACATACACACGACTATTCCCCACACACAAACATACATGACTATTCCTCCACACACACACACACACACACACACACACACACACACACACACACACACACACAACACACAACACACACACACACACACACACACACACACACACACAACACACACACACACACTCACTCACTCACTCACTCACTCACTCACTCACTCACACACACACACACACACACACACACACACACACACGATAATTCCTCAACACACACCACACACACGACAATTCCTCAACACACACACCAACCATTCCTCAACACACACAAACAAACAAACAAACAGCAACCATTCCTCAACACACACACACACACACACACCTAAAATCTACATGATCTCACGCCCATCATCATCATCACCCTCACCACCTTCTTCACTATCGTACATATCATCATCATATCCTATCATCACAAATCTCAAAGGTTATCACCATCTATCATCTCACGAACATTGCTCTCTGCCCAGCCTTCATAATCATCACCATCATCACCAATATTATCACCACCACCACCATAATTATATCATCATCACCATCACCAATATTATCACCACCACCACCACCACCACTATCACCATCACCAATATTATCACCAACACCACCACCACCACCACAACAACAACACTATCATATCACCATCACCAATATTATCACTATCACCACCACCATCATTATTATACCATCATCATCATAATCACTTTCACTGACACCAATACAATTCACCCTGTTATAAAATAATAATGTTGTACTGTACTTAACCCATACTAACTCGGCCATGCAACGATGTCACCCCGTTATGCTCATTAGAAATCCAGTGACCTTTAACACACACACACACACACACACACATGCCAGTTAGGTCACAGTTCATTGGTCCTCTGCCTGGGGATTCATAATATTACAGTCTATATACGTATGATATATTTCTTCTCAAGTTGTCTGTCATTTATTCTACCCAAAATGTAAAAATGGGTAAACTTTTTTTCCTTGCACATGTATAGGAAAAGCTAGTCGACCCCATTGATAGTCCATGAATCTTTGGCTAGGAATTACAACAAACTCGATCAAAGGCATTCCACTCGATGATAGTGTTCTGGGTTATAGGGAATTATGGCTCAAGAAATCTCTGAATGCAATCACCAGTCACTCAGTCCATTAGTTCACCAGTCAGGCAGTCAGTTTGTTGATTATAATTCTCTTCTCTTAACTTTCATTCTTGTTGTGCTCTCTCTCTCTCTCTCTCTCTCTCTCTCTCTCTCTCTCTCTCTCTCTCTCTCTCTCTCTCTCTCTCTCTCTCTCTCTCTCTCTCTCTCTCTCTCTCTCTCTCGTTTTTACACCACCCTTTCCTCTATTTAACATTCTCTCCACTTCATCAACTAATATTTCATTCTGCACACTCCAACACCTCTCCTCCTCTCCCTTCCTGTGTACTACATCCACTATCAATCTTAACTCCACCCACCACCATCTATCTCCACCACTACCAATCATCCTTCCTCCTCCATCACCACCACTATCGCCATCCTACATAGGCTACATCCTACACACATACATACACACACAGAGGTCCAGCCAGCCAGCCAGCCAGTCACACAGCATCCACAACGTGTACAAAGTCCTCTGTTAGTGCCAGTTACCACTATCCTTCAGTCATCCCTGGGCAGTGAGAGGGAGAGGATGCACGCCTACTGCTCCTCCGCCTCTTTGCTGGACACTGTGTAGGACGCCGCCTCCATGTACAGTCACGATCACTAGTTCGTGCCGTTCCAACTCTCCCGCGTTAAGATTCACTAAAAGGACGGAACATCGAAGTACACATTCGGACCGTGATATTTTTAGTTACCAGTGTTATTTAAGTGTAAAAAAGATGAACATTGTGGTAACTGAGAAGTGTTTTTGTTAAGAGAACGTCGAAGCTACAGAATATCCCGTCTCGTGCGTAACCCTGCTGGTGTGGTCATGTGCCTCATTGATAATAATACTGTCCTTGTGTTGTTTTCCGTGTAGGGGGTCATGTCGTGTCGTTGGGCGAATTGAGGGGCTACTGATTCCTCCTAACTATAACAGGAAACAAAGTAGGACCTCAGTATACGAGTATAGAAACTATTTTGCAGTATAGTTTGGAGGAGTATAAGCCATTGTATTAGTCCAAGGAGTGAAAGGGTATAGGCCAGGGGGTTATTCCGTCATCGTCATCCATTGTTGATCCGTATTTGTAAACCATTGTCAATCCAATTACTGTACTTATCATTCACGGACTGGGTTTGGAATACTTTTAAACTGTACAGCCACAATCAAATAACCACCAACAGTATCATTCATATCAAAATATTATCATACAACACCTTATGTCAACTCAACCCCCTCAATTAATATTATGAGGTGCTGCAAAATCATAAATGTGTTGTTCTTTATCACCGTGATATTTACTACGATGGAAGTGTTGGTGGATATTTGATTGTGGCTGTACATGTAGTCTATGTATGCATATATATATTATCATATGCATTGATACATAAAACACGTGTCATATTACACAACATTTGGTCACCTAATTCACCATTTCCTTATTGACTTGTGTACCTACCTGGAGTAATGACAAACACGACTTCAGACTCTGCTCAGATCCACCTCTCTCTCTCTCTCTCTCTCTCTCTCTCTCTCTCTCTCTCTCTCTCTCTCTCTCCATAAAATAATTAACTAAATCCTATTAGGCTAGTTTGATTCGAGTGTATAATAGGAGTAAAGGATATAAATAGTATATAAATACGTATATATATACGTATTCATACATCACACTATCTACTCTGTTATTTGTCAGTTGCCTTGATACCCATAACATAACGAGGCCATAAATATATTGGTGCGTAAAATGTTGTGCCGTGACAGTTGATAATAATATGTGTGTGTGTGTGTGTGTGTGTGTGTGTGTGTGTGTGAGATGTACGGTAGTGGTGGTGACAGGGAGGTGTTAAGTGTGTGATTGTTTGATTGATGGGCTAAGTAAGTGTTGCCCCTTGACCGTACTTGTGTTGGTGAAGGTGGTAGTAGTAGTAGTTGTGGTAGTAATAGTTGTGGTGGTAGTAGTAGTAGTAATAGTAGTAGTATTGGTGGTGGTAGTGAAAGGGAGGTATTGAGAGTGACTTTGAGGGATGAGCTGGGTACCGAGTCGTGATTGTATTGGTGCTGGTAGTGGTGGTATAGTGGTGGTAGGTATAGTGATTGAGGTGGTCGTAAGTGGTATTGACAGGGTAGCATTCTTTTTTCTATTATTATTGTTATTATTATTATTATTATTTTTATTTTTATTTTTTATTTTTAGGAATGGAGTAGGTATTGAATGTTGATTGATTGTACTGGTTGTGGTTGTGGTTGTGGTGGTTGTAAAGTTGTGGTAGTGACAGTGGTTAAATAAACATGGTGTGATGTTGCAAGTGTTAGTATCGTAGTAGTAGTAGTAGTGATGGTGGTGCATATTAATTTTAACTACAGTATATAATTGTCTCTCTGTCTGTCTCTCACTATCTTGTCTCTCCATCTTCTCTTTTATTGTTTATATATATTTGTTTCGCTTTCATTTGTCTTTTTGGCCATTGTATTTTTTTTTTTTTTTATGTCTTCTCTCTGTCTTTGTGTAGGACCAAGAGGAAAAGACAAGATGAGAGAGAATTGAACAAGTGTGAAAATTACAGAGAGAAAGAAAGGGGTGGGGGTGGGGGGGGGAGAGAACAATGAAGCGTAGGGAGTGTGAGAGTAAAGAGAGAGAAGAGAGGAGGGAGAGTGGAAGCAGAGTTAAGATAAGAAAGAGGTAAGGGAGGAGCTGGGGTTAAAAATGAGAGCGATAAGAGGAGAGAGTGTGGCAAGGGAGGAGGTGTAGTGTGAGAGTAATCAGAGAAAAATGGAGAGAATGGAAGGAGAATAAAAGTATAAGAGGTAAGTGAGAGAGGATGAAGAGAGTGTAGTGTGAGAGTAAAGAGAGAAAAGTGGAGAGAATGGACGGAGAGTAAAAGTATAAGAGGTACGGTAAGGGAGAGAGGATGGAGAGAGTGTAGTGTGAGAGTAAAGAGAAGAGAGAGAGAGAGAGTGGACAGTGTGAGAGAATAGATGCGTTCAACGGGTTAGTGGTCAGCGGTTGTTCAGTAATTACAGTCCCATCGTTTGTACTGTCCCACTCTTCTAAGTATACAGTATCTCATGGGCTGTTTAGGGGGCCAACTGCATCCTCCACACAATGCCCGGAAACAGACTGTCTTAGTATATACGAGTAGGGGAGGGATCTGTTAAATGTAGCATAGATTGGATGAATCAGGAACCCTTCAATATAATCACCACAAGAGAGTCCCCCCTCCCACCCCTCACATTTAATCGACGTATACAACGAAATACTGAGGGGGACACCATTCATGAGTTGTTGTTTAGAATAGTACAAATTCCAGGTGTCTAAATCTCCAGCCTCGTTTACAGTAAAATAAATAAATAAGTGGAAAAGATAAAACATTGCCTAAGGAACAATTCTATATGAGAAAGAGATTAAAAAAAATCTTAGTACAATGTTCCTAAATCATTATGTCAGATTGATGCATAGTAGATGATAAACGCAAAAATCGTACCTGTTGTAGTTGGCGGGAAAAGTTTAACAGTACAGTACCTGGGATGAGATTGGACCAGAGGGGAGGGTGGGTTTGAGTGAGGGAGGGACTGGGTGGGTGGGGTGACAGTCATAAGAAGTACAGGTGGCGGATGCTGGTGGTGGCGTTAGTGTTGGTGGTGGTGGTGGTGTTGTTTTTGATGGTGGTGGTGGTTATGGTGGTGGTAGTGGTAGTGTTAGTGTTGATTATTATTGTTGTTGTTGTTGTTGGAGATGGTGGTGGTGGTGGGGGGTTTGTGGCCGCTGTGTACGGAAGTGTTCACGAGAAGGGGGAGGGAGAGGGAGAGATAAGGGTGGGAAGGATGGTAGGGAATGACTGGTGAGAGGTGGGAGGGGGTCGTGGTAGTGGGAGGGGGAGGCAAGGGTGGGAAAAGTAGTAAAGTAGGGAATGGCTACTGAGAAGTGGGAGAGGGAGGCAAGAGTGGGCAAGGATGGGAGGGAGGGAGTGGCTGTTGAAAGGAGGAGGTTGATGGGTAAGAAAGGAAGGAAGGAATGAGAGGTAAGTAAAGTATAGTATATGGTTGGTTTAAGATGACAGGGTGAAGAGGGCTTGAGTGACAGTCTGGAAGGGACGGGTTATGATGTAGTGTGGCAAGGGGACAGGAGGTGAGACGAGGAAAGGAGGGAACATAAGAGGAGAGGAGAGGGGAAGAGAAATGACAAGAGAATGAAAATGATGAGGGAAGTAGAGGGAAAGAGAAATGGGGAGAAAAGAAGATGGGAAGGGAGGGTATTGGGGAGGAGAGGGGAAAAGTGTAGGGTTGACAGGAGAGGGGAGAGGGACGTGTGAAAGTTGATGGATGGGATGGGGAGGGAGGGGAAAAAAAAGAGGTCATTTTTATGAATAAGGAGAGATTGGTAGGGGAGAAATGATGGATGATAGAGACAGACAAACAGAGAGAGAGAGAGAGAGAGAGAGAGAGAGAGAGAGACAGAGAGAGAGAGAGACAGAGAGAGAGACAGAGAGAGACAGAGAGACAGACAGACAGAGAGAGAGAGAGAGAGAGAGAGAGAGAGAGAGAGAGAGAGAGAGAGAGACAGACAGACAGAGACACAGAGAGACAGACAAACAGAGAGAGAGAGAGAGAGAGAGAGAGAGAGAGAGAGAGAGAGAGAGAGAGAGAGAGAGAAAGGAGAAAGAGAGAGGTACCATGGAAGACAAGGTCGTCTATATATGGATGGGGTCTCGAGGTATGAGTTGGTTGGTAGGGAAACAAAAACTAGACTGTGTGGGTATACGGTCGTGGAAGGAATTCAGGTCCAGGCGTGTGTTGTGTATGGAGTGGACACATTGTTGTTGGAGGCTACTGGGGGGTTCTGCAGACTGTGCCACGAAACACACGTCCCTCAGTATGGGGTGATGTTTTGTGATGCACTTTGGAGGACTTGGTAACCTTCATCTCGTCAACAGATATTCTTAGTCAGTCCCCATAAATGGTTGACACAAGAAAAAAATGGTTACAAAATTATTAGGTTCGGGTTTAAAGGGAGGTGAAAGGGAGAGGGGAGGGGAGGGAGGTGAAAGGGAGAGGGGAGGGGAGATAATGAGGGGGAGGGAGGTGAAAGGGAGAGGGGAGAGGAGATGATGATGAGAGGGAGGTAAAAGGGAGAGTGGAGAGGAGATGATGAGAGGAGGAAGGTGAAAGGGAGAGGGGAGAGGAGGTGATGAGAGGAGGAAGGTGAAAGGGAGAGGGGAGAGGAGATGATGAGGGGAGGAAGGTGAAAGGGAGAGTGGAGAGGAGGTGATGAGGGGAGGAAGGTGAAAGGGAGAGGGGAGAGGAGATGATGAGGGGAGGAAGGTGAAAGGGAGAGGGGTGATGAGGTGATGAAGAGAGAGAGAGAGAGAGAGAGAGAGAATATGGCAGGAAGATTGGAGGCTATAAAACATAAACTCTTAACAATGGTGATGGACAGTTCCTTATAACACTCTATTATCTCTCTCTCTCTCTCTCTCTCTCTCTCTCTCTCTCTCTCTCTCTCTCTCTCTCTCTCTCTCTCTCTCTGTGCCTCCTTAGCTCCTTCCCCTCCATCCCTTTTGTCTATGCACTTTCATACCCCTTATTATTATTATTATTTTATTGTGCAGCCTTTTGCAACCGTCACGAAGAAAATAAATAACATATCTTTTCTACCTGTTGCTACGTAGAAACCAGACCCAGAGTGGTGATGGTCTGAGTAACCTATTTACGTTATGAGACTCTTTAAAAATGGCTTTGTTTTAATCGGAGGCGTGAAGCAATGTCAAGCAGCAGCCGTAGCCAAGGCGCCTTTTATAGAGACACAAAATTTTACTCGGCAGTATAAAAACAAGTGAATGAAAACTATAAACAACGTGGTATTATCAAATCAACAAGGGGAGAGAAACAAGTGAAGGAAAACTATAAACAATGTGGTATTATCAAAACAACAAGGGGAGAGAAACAAGTGAATGAAAACTACTACAATGTGGTATTATCAAAACAACAAGTGGGCGTTCATGTACCCACCTTCCTTTCCTTCCTTCCTTCCAGTACAAATATTGATGTTAGTTACAGCCAGACGATTTTATTATTACAGTTGAGGTTAACCGTCTGTGTTTTAAAGATATACTATATAGAATTGAAGAAATTATTTGTTTTAGGCTTATTGGAAGTGTATTGATTCCTCCAAACTATGCTAGAAAACAGGGTATCTCAGCAGCATACAAGTAGGAGATTTGTTTGGTTGTATTGTAGATAATAATAATAATAAAGTTCTTCGTATGGAATTAACCTACCCTTACGGGGAGATTCTCTTGTTGGTAAATTGGAATGCTACTGATTCCTCCTAATTATACCAGAAAACAGACGCCCTCAATGGCACATAGTTTGAAGGAATCACAGGCCTCCCAATTCACCAACAAAAGAATCTCCCCTTAACCTAGCCTCTGGCTGGCGCAGTGGTAGAGTGTGCGGCCGCAGTTCTGTTCGGTCCTTGCTCGGGACACTGTACAAATCTTTCACTGATGCCAAAGGTTACCACTCCTGTGAGCAGAGGGTGCGGGGTTTGAGTCGGCTGTTTAAGGTCTTTCTGCTTACGCAGCCATAGCCGAAGCTGACTCGGGTCTCACGTGGGTGGTGAGGTCTCTTGGCCACTCATCATCTGTGATGTGTATCATGTGTGCTATAGTTGTGTTTCATACAGTAGTCTTTCATACAGCTTCACTCTGTCCCATTGACTGACACTCATAAGCGGCTTTAAACCTTTCAGTGCCCCGAGATAAGTAATTGAAAGACATATTATTACCAGTCATTTACACCACTGTCATACCAGGAGAGAGAGAGAGAGGAAGCTGTATTAAAAGTAACACCCAAGTGTCTGAACAAAGGATAGTAACAAACAGGAAATTATAACCGGAATGACGATGAAAGGGAAAAAAATAACGTAGTGGTAAATGAAGACAGTGGTGGACTACATTGTCACTACAAGAAGAATGAAAACAATGGTGGTGATAAAAAAACCAACAACAACTGAGGCATGATGGAAAAACCAGAACAGTGAAATAATAATAATATAAAAATATGAAGACAACAACAACTACAACGTGACGATAGAAAGGAAGACATAAATAAGTAATAATAATAGTAGTTGGAGGACTCGGTAACCTTCATCTCAACAAAAAAAAAAAAAAAAAAAAAAAAAATGGTGAACTTGGTGGATAAAGGGGGAGCTCGGAAAATAATATACAGTCGTCACACCCACCCCGGCGGTAACCCTTTCCTCTCATGCGGCGGGAGTGAGGGGGGACAGGGGGGGCGTGATGGGAGGTGCGGGCGTGGTGTGGGGGTGTTGGGTGTGGGCGGGCAGAGGTTCAGCAGGAGGGTGGCTTTTGTACAGGCCGCCCACCAGCCGCCCACATTCCCCCTTCAAGCCTTGGCAGTACACCTATACGTATTACAACTGGCCACCGGGGTATAAGGTGTGTGTGTGTGTTTCTGGTTGAGTGTATGATGTGCTTTTAACCTTTTTATGTGTGTTTGTATATTTTGGGTAGTATAGGGATTGTGTTCATGTATAGAAATGGTAGTTTTTAGTGATATGTCAGAGAACAAATAAAGAAAGAGTGGTTGGTTTGTTGTGGTTGCTGAAAAGAGAGCAGGGTATATTTTACTATTCCTCATTTTGTTTCACAACACCTTAATATAAGAAATGTTATGGGTCAGACAAAGAAGACGATGATCAGTATATGTATTGGCTCCATGTCGTGTCCGAAGAGCCATCGTACCAGTCATCGTTATCATCCACTTCATGGTGACGATGACTGGTGTTAATACAAGCACTTGTTTTAGTAAATTGTTAATGGGTTTATTGTCATTGTATTTACCCCCTTGACGTCACTATTACTTCCTCCAGTAGGTGGTACCTTTCGTTAAAAAAATATACAATACTGGACCGTCAGGCGTTGGTCAAGGTCATACACACACATACACACACACGTGTTCCTGACTTACAATGACAGTCTGCGTGTGTGTTTTACCCCTTACGGTCGGTGTTGTGATCTGGACGGACTCCCATTAACAATGTTGTACATTTTTCGTTTTTGCAATTACTTTTTTTTAGTAGTTAAACTGATAATGAAAATATGTGTGAGAAAACCATCACTTTCGTTCTCGACTCCCAAAGAGGTCTGTACAAGTAGTGGAATTATTTTACACAACCCTATATGTAATAGAAAAATTGCTCAATTAACAACAATGAGTCAGTGACACACACACACATACACACAGGCAGGACAAATATGGGGCTCAAACACAACCACCACAAGCACATATTGACACACCTGTGTGTGACCTCACCCTCCACCGTTGCCAGTGGAGGGGAGGGGGCGGAAAGGGGAATTTTCCTCTGTAAATTAAGTCGTTTGGTATTAGCTGGAACATATTCGCTAAGAAATAAATTGTCCATGGATTCTTGAGAATAATGTACCTACAGTATTATTATAAACCTTTGCCAAAAATTATATTATATTATATTATATTGTCAAAAAATGTGCTTCCTACCGAGACAAAAATGATCAGGAACTGGTTGATGACAATGCAGTGAAAGTCAGACTGTATTTAAGGGTCAGTACTGTATATCCAAACTTTATAGTAATGGAGACAAGGGGGACAAAACGAAGGGAAGAAATGATCAAACAAACAAAGTAAAAGGAATCAGACTGAGGTAGCCTTGATATCCCCACTTTCCTTCCCCTCCCCCCTTATAGATACACGCCTCAGCTGAATCTCCACGTCTTGTCGACCTTATTTTGGCCTGGTCTCCCCTTCCTTGTATGTGTCTGTGGGCGTGATGTAGGCGGGTTTGATTATGTTAGGGACCTGGACAACGCCCTCCCCTGCCTCACTTCACACCTGGCACTCATCACTTTCTTGTTTCTTTTATACCTGTTAACTCTTCTCACGTGACACATGCCTAATGACTCCCTTACACACCTTCCTTCATACCCTTTCTACCACAACTACCACCATATTACCAAACAAACATTTTAGCAACTACCACTGCCTTAACTACCACAATTACCACACCTCCCTTCTACAACCACCACCATATTACCACACCAACCTCCACCCACTACAACTATTCTACCACCACTGCCACACCTACCACTATTACCACTTAATACCTCTAACACCAGCATGCCTAATCCAACAACCGTAGCTCATGCACCTGTTACTGTTTCAGGGACATTACTCATGATAAGATGTCATGGGCTAGGTAATGACAATGTCCTCTTATGTCAAGTAAAAAAAATGTATCACATTGATCACATGTTCGCAAACTATATCTGCTGTATCTCTGTTACAAGCTTTGTCACTAAGTGGTGGGAAATTGATGGAGGATAATTATTATGAAAATATTAAACTGATACTGTATTTAATATGCCGAATACTTCATAACCAGTAAAACTGTATCTAATAAGGGCTAACATAGTATTTATCTGTAACTAGTAGCTTCCATATACAGTACTGTGTCTTATGCAGGAACTATGTATTACCGTATACTCTCTGACTGGTAACTAATGTGTGTATGGTTACTTTTGCAGGCCCAGTCGGAGGAGGAGTTCCGGCAGACACAAACCAAGGTCAACGGCCTCCAGCAGTCCCCAACATCATCCAACTACAGGGCTGTTGAACTTGATAACATCCCCCTCCCTACTACTGGTGGACACGTTACTGGTGGGTGGCACGGAATGAGAGAGAGACAGAGTCAGACAGATAGACAGGTAGAGACAGAGACAGAGAGAGAGTGAAAGAATAAAGACTGGATGGATAAATTAATGTGTGTGGGTTTGGATGTAAGGGTATGTGTGCATGCGTGCGTGTTTGTTTGTGTCTTGATATTAATAGTTTTCCTTATTAAGAAAGTAAATGCATACAGTATATTTGAGTTTAGTGACAACCTGACTTTCTTAACACATAATCCTGCATGAATAAGTTATTGTACACACATTGTCATATTCTTACCACTCCTGGAACCTTTAAGAGGACCATTGATTTTGACGACATGAAGAATATGCTGATTCCTCCCGACTGTTGGCAGGAAACAACCCCTGTACTTAGGAAGTTTTTTATCTGACACTGTTTGGAGGAATTGGTAGCCCACAAGACTCAGACAGAATCTTAGCCCCTCAAATGTTTATATACGTAATTTGTATTCACTTGAAAGTGGATCTGTCAGGTAAGTAATGACTGACTGACTGACTGACTGATAGGAGAGAAAATTGTAAGTAAAATAAGAACATAATAGGAAAGTTCAAATATTAAGTAAAGTACGAAGTGAGTACAAAAAATTACAAACAATGAGAATGTCAGAAAAAAGTAAAGGGCAAATAAATTATATGTGAGCGTGGAGGTACAGTTATGTGTGAGTGATAGTACTGTAAATAAATAAGTGTTGTGAAGGGCATCTAATGAGTGAATAAGGGAAATGATGAATAAGATTGTGTGAATGAATGAGAGAAAGAAGTATGACAATGAACAAAATGTGATGAGTATTAAAGTGACAGGGAGAAATTATTATTATGAGTGAATGAGGTAAATTATAATTGAGTGAATGACGGAGACTGTTAGGACTAGTGCATAGAAGTTAAAGAAATTATGAGCAAATTATGAATATGAGTAACTGAGAGTAACAAGAGACATTACCAAATGTAAAAGAGTGTGAGTAACAGCAAGCAAGTATTCAAGCAAGCAAGGCAGCCAGCAATTCAGACAGAAAATAATAAGGTTAGACATTGGTAGTTGTTGTACTGTATACTGGTTGCAGTCTGACAGAGTTAAGGTTGGACGTTGGTTGTTGTTGTGTGTTGCAGCTGAGGTAAAGATGCCGTCAGGAGCGTCAGACGTACCTTTGATCGAGGACAACCGGGATGGGACGGTATCGGTGCGGTATGCGCCCCGGGAGGAAGGTCTCCACGAGCTCCATGTCAAGTACAACTCCGAGCATGTCCAGGGTCAGTGCTGTGGTGCTCATCTCTGCTTTACACGTACTGTACTGGCACACTTCATGTGAACAGTACAGTACCATGCCTTACACATACAGTACATTTATTGCCTATGAAACAATACCTCACATGAACCGATACCACACACAAACTGTACCCCACACATATTATACCTCACACACTACATTGTAGGCTTACAGTACATCCCATACACATCTCATATCTCTTACTCTTCCATTGGTCAATATTTATATCAACATTTTATTCAATTTACTAATGAGTAATACAGTACAAGTTATTTGTCTATATTTAAGAATAAAAAATGGTATTTTGGTTGCTTAAGTAATTCTTATCAAGGTATTGTGAGTTTCTAATTACATAATTTAGTTTGTTGCATGATTCATTTATAATGTATTCTCTTTGAAGTAATAACTGCAGTTGTAACATCATTAACACTTATAGTTATTTTGCTACAAAAACAAACAAATTGGTTATTGTGGTGCTACTGAAGTTCTTCACATTCTGTCAACTGATGTTATAATCTTATTTTATTCATCATAAATCACCGACTCTATTTCTCACAGAAGCAAACATCATTTGCCTATGGCTATTGTGTTAGAAGTATTGTATGACAGTCATCTTTTAATAAGACTTAACTCGGTAATTATCCTGTACTGCATTTCCCAAGATAATATATTATAAACAATTATTACCCTATAAAAGAAGTAGTGCAGTATTAAACTCACATGGTTCTTAAGTTTACTGTTGAATTTGTCGTACACCTGTCACCCTCCCTCTTGTATTATACTGAGTTGATATTCCTCCTACAGGTTCTCCTTTCAAGTTCCATGTTGACTCCATCTCATCGGGGTATGTGACGGCCTATGGTACTGGCTTGGTCCACGGCATCACTGGTGAACCCTGCAACTTCACTATCTCCACGAAAGATGCTGGTGCAGGTAGCTCCACTCTACGCGGTAGGGTCTCCGATCTTCTTTTCTTCTTCTTGGTTGCTTTCCTCCTTCCTACCCTTCCTACACCTCCATCAACACCACCACCAAAGCTGCTATGTGTCATACCCCAGGCCCTATACCACTGCCCCTAAGTATCTTGTACTCCTGCTGCTGCTGCTGCTGCTGCTGCTGGTGTGGCCACACTAGTGATGACATCAAGGTGTTCCCCAGAGCCATACTGTACAATAATTGTTTAAGAAAGTGTTGGGTGGAATGGGCAGCCATGAGCCATCGTATCTGCTCTTGAATCCAAAAGGATAAATAGAGTTTATAAATGTTACCAAAACTAAGTACATGTAGTTTATAAAGCTTTGTTATATTTTGGGGATACATTATTTTATTCATATACAATAAATACTGACAGAAAACATGTATTAGCTTGGCTACTCATATTTTATTTAGAGTGTTGAGCTGATTTTTATTAAATCTATACCAGTATGCTGTTTACAGTTACATCTACACACTTATACTGTAGTTTCAAAGTTTATTTAGAATAAATGATCTTTCTAGTGCACATAATGTGGCATTCATATATTACATTTGAGCAATTATAAACTTAGTATACAGGTATTGTCAGTTATGTTTTCATCTGAAGCAGCCACTGACACACCTTTACAGTACTGTATAATAATTATTTTGTAATGTGCTTGAGGCCAGAATAGTAGTGATATAACACACTTAAAAGCCATGTTGCATTACATTGCAGGGTCATATGGAAGAAAAGTCATGGGGTAGACAGTGGCAATGATCAGTTTGATGGATCCATCTTTGTAGTCATCTTACTGGTCATTCTATCACCAAGCCTGTGCTTTTGTTGACATATATCCCACATTGACAGAGTAACAGCCATCAGTAACCACATTAATAACACACATCATGCCTTTACTCTCTTTCAAGCCACAAATAGGAATGAGAAAAGGTTCGCATCTACCTCACCTCACTGATATTATCGTATTGTTCTGTGTTCTTCACATGCCTGTACAGTATTATATTCAAAATATAAAATCTCTTCTCCCTCTTTCATTCCAATACAGTATCTGAATTATGTTATCTATTATATCTGTTCTCTATTTCTTTGCTTGTTTCCTATTAAATTTATCTTTCTCACTATCATATCTCTCTCTTAAATTATATCTGTTGACTTTCACATCACTATTCTTCCACAATCTGCATTTCTTCTCAATCCAGCGGAGATCTACCTTTTGTTTTGTGTATGTCTGTATGATATTAGTGTCAAGTTGATCTCACATATTTGTGTGTGATGTTGTCTTATTGTATGAATGTCTTGTACATATATTTACAATTTTTCTTTATTGTTTGTTCTGTGTGTGTGTGTTCTTCATATATGTCATGCTGTACTTTTTATAACTGATCACTAACTTATTTTGAAGTATATTTGAAAGTACAGCATAGGAATCACCCAATGTAAAATTTGTTAAATCACCCCTTCATTTTTTTTAAACATTAGATTGTGTCACCTCATTTGTGAAGCCTTAGAATTAACCATCATATTGAAAGTATCTGAATGACCTTCCTCATTTTGAATGGAATTAAACCACTTCTTCATGAGGACATCCAAAGAAGCGCACTCAGTCTGCCTTTCACACGAGCTAAATCACAATTCTCTCTCGAGCACGTAATACATAACCTCTTAACCCCTTCACTTCAAGGATGTTTTGGCTATATTTCAATCATTCTTTGCCTCATTTTATATACTGTATATCAATAGTAACAGATCTTTCTACGAGTACAGGATATCAGTCAGTCCAGGAGTTTCTTTATTTTTATCTACATATTAACCTAACCATTTGGAGTGAAGGGGTTACAAGCCCACACAAAGATAACAGTGTGGGTGTAGTGATAGGTGCTCCTCGTACTGCTATTTGTTCCCTCTTGTACCACCAGTCGTATCAGGAGGTACGGTACCGTACATATAATTGCTCACCAGTTAGTTCCCATCAGTATCATATACCTTATTGAACATTTATCGCCAGAAGTATTGTTCCTCCTTCTTTTGTTCAGTCACTGTATTTTCAGGTCCTATGAAACAGTACAGTACAGTATCATGTCTTTGAAATAAATAATTTATAAACTGGTTAAGTTAGGCTTACTTCTTGGAGGCAGTCAATTCCTCCAATTTGTACCAAGACACAAACTACCAGTACTTTTAGTATAAGCAGTCTGTTTTGTGGCACAATATGGAGGAATCTGCATCCTCTAGTTATGAGTAACTGGTGAGTAAGTATTTACTATCAATCCTCACTAACTGTTCCTCCAGTCTCATGTAATTGTGAACTAATAATGATATATATTTGTCATATATCTTACCAAGGATCTGAGTCAAATCTTTATTATATTATCTTACATAAAGTATAAAAATAAAGTCAATAAAACCAGAGTTAAAATTTGAAATATATAATAAGAAAAATTGAAATTGATAAGAGTGTTCAAGATCTCTCAGGTAAAAATAATTAGATAATACGATACAGTAGGTATCCTTGATGAATGTTCCTAGTGACTATGAAAAGTTTAGGTATTTGTGTAATTGCAGAGTCTCCTGTATACTGATGGTTATTTACTTGAATAGAAACTCATTGGTGACCAAATCTACAGTGTATTTTTCTGAAACTGTTGGTAAATGTTGACAGGCAGTGTTGTAAAGGCAAAGTGTGACTGGTTGAAGCTCACCACACAAAGGTTAGGTGTATTGCATCAGTCAGTGAAGTACAGACTACTGATATTATCTGTAGATATTTACCATCAACTGTAGGAAAGAAATGTACTGTACTTGTGGCTACCATACTCTCATAATAATCAGACTGTATAGCATACTAGATACTGGAATAAGGTTTGGACCAGAGACAGGGTTTGAGACATTGTTGCATTCTTAACATGTGATGATTCTCTGATATTCAGTTCAGTACATGAAGTCAGGAAGAGTTAAAAAGGTTTTCACTTTTCCTTCACAACTCATTTTAACATCTCGGTGAATATTCTCAGTTATTACCACAGGTTTACGTTTAGCACTGTCTCAAATAAAATCTCCTTTCAAAGTCTCACTCTAGCATTTGGGTCTACAGGCCACAAAATATGCAAGAAAAGTAATGGGCTAGGCATTTGACTAGCCCATGCTTTTCTTACATTCCTCCCTTAGATTTTGTATATGAAACTAACTGCTGGGCTTCCTGTTTTCCCCCATTTTCCTCCCTTCATCGGGCACACAGGTGGTCTGTCACTAGCTGTGGAGGGGTCGAGCAAGGCTGAGATCTCCTGTCACGACAACAAAGACGGAACTGTGTCTGTGTCTTACCTCCCCACTGCACCCGGAGAGTACAAGGTAGATATATTCACATGCACGTACCGTACATAATTATATACATACTGTACAGTGATGACTGTAGTGCCTGAGTTAACTTCACTGAAGAATATATGCACAGTGGGACACATTACTCCTCATTCCTCATTTACTCTTCGTTAAAAAAATTGGTGACTTTTAGGCCTAGTGATTTATGTACTCAGTTGGTGTGCTGATGGTGTAATGGTTGTACAATTTTCCCAGGCCCCTATGTCCCTATTCACCTAGCAGTAAGTAGGTACCCGGCTGTAAGAGCAAAGATTTGCAACCTTGTATGCTGAGAGAAGATGTGTTGATGTAACAAGACTGACTGCCTTAATGACCAACACCATGAGTCGATAGGCATAAAGCCCAAAATCTTCTATTTGTACTCAGTCCTTTAGTTTAGTTCCATATGCCAATTCCCTTTGTCTGGTTTCTTGTACCATTTTCATACACAATGACCTAATGACCTGGTACTGGTTTTACATTATTGTATTACTAAGTAACACACCTGTAGTTTTATATATACAGTACTTATATAGCTTGATTTTTTAAGTGAACTCTTGCCCACTTCACTCTACTTCACCTCATCAAACCTCACCTCAATCGTGTACACACAGGTGTCAGTCAAGTTTGCGGAGAAGCACATCAAGGGATCTCCATATTCTGTCAAGATCACCGGGGAGGGCCGCAAGAGGAACCAGATCAGTGTGGGCTCACAGTCAGAGGTCAGCCTGCCAGGCAAGGTTACCGATTCTGACATCAAAAGTCTCAACGCCTCCATCCAGGCTCCCTCGGGTTTGGAAGAGCCCTGCTTCCTCAAGAAGCTGCCCAACGGACATCTTGGTAAGTGTTAATATCATGTACACAAAGATATGACTTGTTTGTTGGTGTTTTAATGGGTTAGTTCATTTTCATTGAGTTCATGCCTGTGGTTCAAGGGGTGGAGGTATGCTGACTCGGGTGAAAACAAAATCAGAAAAGATATTAAGTACCCAGTGGAAAAAAATGGGCTACACTTGCCCACACTACCTGTTTTATGTCTACAAATTTCTAAACACCTCCAGCAAGTACAAATTTCTAAACACCTCCAGCAAGTACAGTACAGTTATGCACAGTGAGATTACTTTATTTACCCTTCCTGAAAGAAGCTATTACAAGCCCTGTGTAGGTACAGTTTACATTTACTATATACAATTATGAGCATCTCAGTACAGTAGGTGTATATGTTCCAGACCTCTACATACAATTACAGGCATCTTGGTGGGTGTTAATATGGAAAAGTTACAGGTTATGGGTATACAGTAGTTAGGTATTTGTCATAGTGGATGTTTATGTTTTATCGTTATTTTTACATACATTTCTGTGAGAATTTATATTACGTACAGTAATATCAAATACAGTAGGTAGATTTGTGGATATACTCACACACCATGATTATTGAATGAGGGAAAGGGGAATAATCTCTATACATATCAATAAAAATATGCATTGAGGATTGTTTAGACTTTAGAAATTAAAGATCTTTGCCTATGAACTTTTGCCTTAATTAAGCATATGAAATTAAAGCACTTCAAAACACAAACAAGTAATTTTTAAGGAAACTCTTTTTCCCTGTCTTTTTGAAAGCTTGAGCAACATGCAAGATGAAACATTTGTCATTGACTGTACATACATCCCTCACCCTCAGTCATACCCCACTCCTCCCCCACCTTCCACCCATCCCAGGTGTGGAGGGATGCTGTGCCAAGGCAAAGATCTCAGGGTCAGATGCATGAGAAATCACTATTTACCAGACATGTGCCAAAGCTTGCTTCCTCCTTCACACTGACTGCACCTCCAACCACAACAACAACAAAAACGTCAGCAGCATCCATGACATCAACACCAACATGAGCTAAATAGAGTAACAGCAACAGTTGCCAAAAGAACTATTAAATGCAAAACCATGCTTGGAAAAGCTACTGCTGACCATCTCTCCTCTCGGCGAATTGTTCGGTCATAGGCAAGAAAAGTTATGGGCTAGACAATGATAACTAGTGCATTGGCTCCATTATTGTCACTGTCTCTCAAGACTACTTACACATGGTCTATGAACTAACTTGTGGTTCCAAGTCTTTCACTCCATCACAACCAGAACTTCAAGAGGAAGCAGTTGACACTCTCTCTTGGTTCATTGCCAGGACTGACAGTGCTGAGTGTCTGTCCAATGTATAAAATGTTTCCAACCTTTGATGTTCACCTCATCATGAGAAAAGTGGAAGCATAGTTTTCAATGTGACATGTTGGCTTTCATTGTGATAAAGTACATGTTACTTCCTTGTTCTTTCTGTTGTTGTTTGGGAACATCAAAGTACATTAATGATTTTTGTGGGAGTAAATTATTTCTCCAAAAAATAATTATAATAAAATTCTCAAATTAGCCTTATAAACAGTAGAAAAAGCATTAAATTGGCAACAGTAAGAGAAAGACTGGTACATTGACCCCATATTCTTCTCTACCTCACTCACTCACACAACACTTTTAATTACCTGTTTCTATCTATGATAGTCTGTATGTGTCACCTCTTCAACCACATTCAACTTTCTTTCATCATTTTCACCACTGAATTTAAACAGTTCCTCTCTCTCTCTCTCCATAGTTTCTTTTAGTGTTTTAAACATTTCACCTGTCATCTATTTCTTTACTATCCTAGAGATGTTTTTTGAGATAGAGCTGCATCACACCACACATAGGTACCTAACTCTCACTCCCTCTTGCCTCAAAAATTCACGAGAGTTAATGTGTGTACTAGCTTTCACACACACACACACACACTTTATTCCGTGCAGTATAGCTATAAAAAGTGAAAGAGAGCTTGTACTATTTTTACCTCTGGAGAAGGAGTGGAGTGAGATGAGGTGGGGTACTAAATGGTATACTCTTGTGCTACATGTCAGAACTCCCAACTCTTTATAACTCCTGTGTTGATAGTGTGGAAGAGAGTCAGTCCAGCATCACCTCTCAGTGCAGTGGGTGTGGTTGGTTGGTTGGTGTGTTAGGTGCACTCCTCCACGTGTACTCACTCTCCCTTCCTCCCCTACCCTCTCTCATGGTTGTCATGTGTGGGTGGTATTTTGGACCTCTCTCAAACACACACACTCACACACACATGCACTTCTCACTCACTTACTCTCTGCCACCATCTCACCCCCCCAAGCACTCTTTCTCACTCCCTCCCCTCCTCCCCTGTCACTGCCTACTTTGCACACACACATACACACACACTTTTTATTAATTCTCCTTACCACACAAACACCTGTTACCCCCATCCATCTATCCATCTATTTTTCATCCATTCCCTGACAACCAGCTAACTCCTCCTCCTCCTACCTCACTGCACTCTTTAATATTTCAATTTACCTCCATTAATCTATCACATCCCTCCATCTCCCCTTGATATCTTCTTTTTAGAGTGTATGCTAACCTTCACTGCTCACACACACACATACACACTCTCTCTCAATGCCATATTATTTGTGTTGATATTTTGGTTCACTCATCCGACACTTCTCTCCTCTCCCCTTCTTCCTCCCCACCACCAACGCTTCCACCACCCCCGCCAGGCATCTCGTTCACCCCGCGTGAGGTTGGAGAGCACCTGGTGTCGGTCAAGAGGATGGGCACCCACATCGCCAACTCACCCTTCAAGATAACCGTTGGGGAGAAGGAGGTTGGAGATGCTTCGAAGGTCAAGGTGGGTGTACAATATTTTCATTCGAGTACATAGCTTTTTTTTCTCTTTTGTAGGTGTGTGTGTGTTTGTCAGTGGTTAGGAAGATTATTCTATTATTTATGTATTTATTTATTAATTTTATATGGGGGTGTGTAGCTTATGTTTGTTTGTTGTAGTGTGGTTAATGAAAGGGGATAAATTTTTGGTAGGTATTTGTGGAGATTTTTATTGCAGCTTGGTATGTGTTGATGTATAGTCATTGTTTGCATTCATCTTCCTACTCAATGTCATCGTTATCATCAGTTACCCTAACCCTAACCATCCTCCTCCTCTTCATCATCATCATCATCTAACTTGCCATCATATATTTCTCCTTTACCATCACCATTCAAATTAGTCTCATCCTGCAAGTTATGAGGCAGTGAGGCTTTAGCTTGGGTAAGAGATATTTATGGTTTGGGGAACACACACATATACACTGTGCCAAAACATCTGGCTACACACACACACACACACACACACACACACACACACACACACACACACACACACACACACACAATTGCAGGCAAGTGCACACAGGCACATTCATAATAGATCATGTATGCCTACACTTATGCACACACACATGTGCATGGAGTCATGCATACACACATCTCAATGCTATATATGTGCATATACTGCACATGTTACATAGAGTTAAATAGATACACTACACAGACCACAACAGCCCTTACGGGCCACACGAGGTGACCTGATTTGAGGATTTACTGGTAGAGAATATATTACTCCCCAGCGATAGTCGTAGATAAGGAGAGCAAAGTAGAAGGCTCTCTCTCCACCCACCACTCCCTCCGGCCTGAGCCGTATAGGAAAACAAGTCAGTAGTAATCACCTTGTGGGGTTGGCAGAAATACGCTCCAGGGAAATTTTATAGGAAAGGTAGAAAATAGGTGAAAGTAGGAGAACTCGCCACCTTTATTGGGAAAAGTTATTCATTAATATACGCTGTTAGTCGTGGATTAGACGCAAGGTGTTTATCTAAGTGATGTTTGAAGCTGTCTACGGTGTTACAGTCTATTACGTTACGGGGAAGCCCATTCCATAAGTTGACAACTCGGTCAAAAAAAAATCTTGGATTCGTGTGAGTTAAAAGATTTCCCTATGATTTTGCAACTGTTTCCTCTCGTGTAATTTGATTGGTCGGTAGTGAAATACTTATTGCAGTCCATATTATCAATGCCTCTGATAATTTTAAATACCTGGATTAAGTCACCTCTTAATCTATGTTGTGTTAATGGGAATGGATTTAGTTCTCTTAGCCGTTTTGTTCCTTAGACTTGGTATCATTTTAGTAACCCTACGTTGGACTCACTCCAGTTTTGCTATATTTTTCTGTTAGTATGGGCTCCAGACTTGAACACAGTATAACATAAGGGGACGGACCAAGGAAATATACAGAGTAAGGATTGTGTCCTTGGACTTATACTCGAATCCTCTGCCAATAAAGCCAATCGTTTTATTTGCTTTCTTAATTACTTCTGTACACTGCTGACTGGGCTTAAGGTTACTTGATACTGTTACCCCTAAGTCTGTCTCTCGGTCTACGCTTTTTAGTTGAGTACCATTCAACGAGTAGTTTGCTGATACGTTACGATATCCAATGTGGAGCACTTTATATTTATCTGCATTAAAGGACATGTGCCAAGTTTTCGCCCAATTTGACAGTTTATCGAGATTATTTTGCATTTCTTTAGTCTGTGCATTAGTGAGTACTGTATTTGCAATATTAGTGTCATCGGCAAACTTCGATATTATACTTGAGAGGCCTTCGTCTATGTCGTTTATGTAAACTAGGAATAGAATTGGTTCTAAAACTGACCCCCTGTGGCACCCCGCTTGTAAAGCCAGTCCAACTGAATGATTTTCCATTTACTGTATTACAATGCATTGTTTTCGGTTGCTTAGCTAGTTATCTATCCATCTTACTGTATTGCCTTGGATTCTGTGTAATTTTAATATAGTTATTGCACATTTATGGGGGACTGTATCTATACAGTTAAACACACAGGCTGTTAAAACACTTTATGGTACAGTATAGTTCGACAGTTGATTTCAGAAAAGCCTATACTTATACTATATAACACATTAGTAGATGATGTTTGTCACATATTGTAGCCCTCTATCCTTTGTTTTTTAAGCTTTTCATGTATCATTTTTGGATTATGTAAAAGCAATAACACACCATCATAAAAACAATAAAGCCTGCCAATATTTGACAAATGTGTCGTAAAGATACAGCATTACAAATAGATGTACAGTACTGCCTAGAAGTCCAAAAGTACAATACCAGACATATGCTTGGCATATTGGATTAACACACCTGTTAGCACTCAGTGCTGTAGCTGAGTACATATACACTAAGTATATATTCTCAAATGATAATTATTGTTACTGTAATACTATCTCATTCCATGCCAATTACAATTAATGTTATGAGGTATTGCCATTATTCATACAAGTCTTCATTATCATAATATCTAGCTCATGACTTATTGCATTCTGCCCTATGAGAAATGTAAAGTATAGTTTTATACTAAAAGATGATTGTACCCCAAACCAGATCACTGGGAAATCTCTGTCTGAAGGCAAGACTCACACAGAGAACCAGTTCACCATCGACACCCGCGATGCTGGCTATGGTGGTCTCTCTCTCTCCATTGAGGGACCGTCCAAGGCTGACATCCAGTGCAAGGTCAGGAAGGGCTAGAAAACACCTCATGATTTAGAGTTATAGTTTCTGTATATATAGCTGTGGTATTTTTTTTCCAAATACAGTAAAGGATAAGTTTTAAACTCTTGCTTGTCCCAACATTGTCAAGAAAGAATGAAAAAATACTGTATCGTAAAAAAAAAATAATATTAATAGCTATTGTATTGTTTATTGCACAGGACAATGAGGATGGGACGCTGACCATCGGATACAAGCCCACCGAACCTGGCTACTACATCATCAACCTCAAATTCGCTGACAACCATGTCCCTGGTTCTCCCTTCACTGCAAAGGTAAGTCAACACTCCTCTCCCCTCCCCTCACACACTGACACTTAAGTCTTTGTTAAGTTTAGTGCTCCCCTCATACACTAACACTTCTCTTTGCCTAGGTCAATGATTGTCTCACACAGTAACACTTCTCTTTACTTAGGACAGTTCTGCTTTTGCACACTGACACTTCTCATTGCTTAGGTCTGCACTCCCCTCACACACTGACACTTCTCTTTGCTAATGTCTAAATGGTTCAACTACTCACTGCTGAGATTGCTCACACTTTAACTTTGTATTCTGTTGCTACAAAATAGAACCAATACTGGGAAAGTTCAGTATGGTGGTATTGGCTGGAGGAATCACTTACCTCTTATTTGCTGACTATATCACTGGTACATCAAGTAATCTATCATATAATATATTGATTACACAACAGGTTTTTTCATCAGAAATACAATGCAGTGCTATATAAAATTGCATTCCACTATTTGGTTGATTTAAACGATTCCCAACTTCCTGGTAAGGATATTTGTTCCAAGATCACCAGTACGTTGATAACCATTCCAGTTATTTGATACATTTCCCAGTATATATGGATGAAAAATCTTGTTTTTCTATTTGTCACAAAAATGGTAAGATTTTTACATGACTAATGACAAATGAAGCATATCTCATTGTTTCCTGATACTCACATCCAGAATTGATAAACATGTGATGATTCTCTTTCACTGTAATATTAAACATCCTTCTCTTTTCATGATTGTGAAGCTAATCTCACAGACTCCGGACATCCTTTTCCTGTTTGAATAATGATATAAAAATAAATGTCTCACCACTCACAGGAAAAGGTCTGACTCAGAGAGAGAGAGAGAGAGAGAGAGAGAGAGAGAGAGAGAGAGGGGAAGAGGGAGTTAAGGAATTGGGCAATAGAATTTCTAAGGAATTAATGAAAATTTGCACTATTGTATAGTAAAAGTCTTGCCTTTGTCATTCTCTAATGTAAATATAAAACATATAAAATGAGTCAGGATTTATTTATTCATAGATAAAAATAGTCATTTTAAGCATTCTACTCAAATAAGCACAGTCAGTCCAAGCATTCTACTCAAATAAACACAGCCAGTTGAAGCATTCTACTCAAATTAACACAGTCAGACCAAGCATTTTACTCTACCTTCGCTATCCTTTCTTGCCACAGGTGACGGGTGAGGGCACCAACAGACAGACAGAACGTATCAAGCGTCAACGCGAAGCCGTCCCACTCACTGAGGTCGGGTCGCAATGCCGTCTTACCTTCAAGCTCCCAGGCATCTCTCCCTTCGACCTTGGGGCCACCGTCACCTCCCCCGGTGGTGTCACTGAGGCGGCCGAGATCGGAGAGGTGGAGGACGGACTGTATGGTGTGAATTTCGTGCCCAAGGAGCTCGGCGTCCATACCGTCTCTGTCAAGTACCAGGAAATGCACATTCCCGGCTCACCCTTCCAGTTCACTGTGAGTTGACCCGGGTTCTTGTTTATTTTTTTGTTTTGTTTGTTTTTATGACTGAAAGTTCAGATTTTTCACTGTAGCTACAGCAGATAATCACAACTCTTTCTCATTGGGCATTGGGGATACATACTGTACTGCATTAATAATCCTCCCATGAAATAAAACTCTAAACAATTTTCAAGTTAATTTAGAGATAAAAGACACCAAGTTAGTTCAAAGACAAAAGACACTAATTCAAATAAATGAGAGTAGTGGTAAATTGTACTTGCCATATGGTATGTTTCATGCTCTTGACTTGCACCAAATGGTGTACTTCAACACATAAGGGTTAATGAAAGTTATTATCAGGTATATAACCCTGTAAGGGAAAAGTAGTAAGCCTAGCATATTTATTTCATTAATACTTTATCTCTGTTACAATGTGTATACTGTACAGTACTTCTAACATTGTGTGTGTATTGCACAGGGTATTCTGTATGTATATAATGTACACATATGTGAATATTGTTCTCCAGGTTGGTCCACTGAAGGATGGAGGAGCCCATCGTGTCCACGCTGGAGGTCCCGGGTTGGAGCGAGGTGAACAGGACATGCCCAATGAGTTCAATGTCTGGACACGTGAGGCAGGAGCTGGCTCTCTGGCCATCTCAGTTGAGGGTCCCAGCAAGGCCGAGATTGACTTCAAGGACCGCAAGGATGGTTCCTGCTATGTCTCCTATGGAGTCGCCGAGCAGGGTGAGTTGAACTTCTTGTTATTGGACTGTTTTTCTTCTTTCCTTTCTCTTATATTTTTCTAGGTAATGGCCAAGGAAAGGTTGACCACTCAAATTTGAGTTAAGAACTCACACTCATACACTTGTCACAACTTGTAAGAGACAGACAGAGTGACACAAGGAATTAGTTTGAATTCTACAACTGCAGTGTTGAAATATTTAATGCTGTTACTCTCAGCAACTGGAAAAGACTATCTCAGTTTCTTCAGCCACGTGTATTTGAACTGTCAATTATTTTGGCTGCTGCTTCATCCATTTAATGCCAAGCAGCAGATTCCTTTCAATAAGGTGCTGTTCTGTGCCAAAGTTTGGAGGAATCTGGAACCTCTACTTTGCCAAAATTGACCCTTAAAGTCTCCCACCCCATTACATCTGGGAAATGGAATTTGGATGATGATGATATGGCTGTCTCTTCTCTCATGGGTTGCCTCATTGACTGACCTCAAGAGGAACAAAGGAGATTTATGGTTGTATCGTTAAAATACTGAAGGTGCTGTAACAGTCGCAGTCCAAAGTTTTAGAATTTCCTTCCTCAGCGGGTAGAAAAAGGCTTATGTTTTTACAGTATATGTAATAATAATAATATACGGCTTATTGAATAATAGCAACTGATATGCTGAAAATTTACATATTACACTAAAAAATTATTGGTAAAAATGAGAATGAAACAAATACACATGGTGAAATGTGGGGTCAACAGGCTGACCCAGGCTGTTAAGGAGCGCCGGTGACCCGTCCTCACCTCAAGGTGTCAGGTGTGTGTGTGTGTGAGAATAAAGAATGTAAGGAGTGTGAGAGAAGAAGTATAGGTAGACAGGGAAGCATAAGAAGAACTTGTGTGTGAGTGCCATGAAGAGATGGTGCCAACGCAGTCTGACACCCAATGGTAACACATTATATTTCCACACACACACAAATGACATCACCCTTCTCGCCCACTCCTCTCTTCCCTACCCTGACCTTCCTCTCCTTTTTTATTTCTACCCCCACATCCTTCCCTTCTCATCCCCTATCACCACATCCTCTTGAAATACTCCCTTCAGTTCTCCTATCTCATCTCCCTCTCCTTTCTACTATTATCTACCATTATCTTCCCCCGTAGGGGGGTATTGTCTGTACTGATATGGGCAATACTTTAAGGGTTTTGGCGCCCCTTCGGCCCCAGCCACTAGCTTTCAGTTCTTCAACTGTCCCTCCTTTCTTCCTATTTCCTTCTTGCTTGCTGTCACACTTCTCTATCACCTTTTTCTGGTGCTATATGACCTCGCTGTTGTGGCACCTAATATCAATCAATCAAATCAACTTACCATTATCTTCTTTAATGTGATCGTAGTCATTTTTTTTATTATTATCATTCCACCTGGCATCACTCAAGAACCAATACCATCACCACCACTGATACCACTACTGCCACCACCACCACCACCACCACCACCACCACCATTTCTACCATTACCCCCACCACCACCATTTCTACCATTACCCCCACCACCACCACCATTTCTGCCATCACCACCACCACCACCATTTCCACCATCACCCCCACCACCACCATTTCTACCATTACCCTCACCACCACCACCATTTCTGCCATTACCCCCACCACCACCACCTCTACCATTAGCCCCACCACCACCACCATTTCTACCACCACTACCCCCACCACCACCATTTCAACCATCACCCCCACCACCACCATTTCCACCATCACCCCCCCCCACCACCACCACCACCACCGTCCAGCCTGACATCATCAAAGCAGTTTCCTTCTTCCTCTTGTAACTTCCTTTGACACTCATCTTCATCGCTGTCATCCACCCAACACATCAAACATACCATATTTTCTCTTTCTCCTCGTTCATTACTGACTCTGCTTCCTTTCCTTCCATCTCTTCCCTCTGATTTTCCTACAGTGCTTTCTCCTTCAACTCTTTAATTTCCTTTCTTCTTATTTTCTCAGCTTTCTTATTTGCATCTTTCTCTTCCCCCTTCTTTTCTTTAAACATGTCCTTTTTTGCTTGTTCCTTCTCAGTTTCCTCCTGTGCTTACTCCTACCCACATCAAATATTATGTATATTTATTATGACTGTACACACACACACACACACACACACACACACACACACACACACACACACACACACACACACACACACACACACACCTACCTCCCAACTAAGTGGTGGTAATGATGGTGATGGTGACAGTAATGGAGGTGATCAAGATGGTGTTAGTGGCGTAGGGCATTGTTTACACTTGAGTAGAATAATGGTAGGCATTGTCTTCAGATTCTCTCTCTCTCTCTCTCTCTCTCTCTCTCATGCACACGGTCATGGTACAAATATAGCCCTGCTTTACTGACTGTGCCCTGTCATGTCCCACTTTACCCTGCCAGCCAGCCAGCCAGCCATACCCTGTCATTTCAACACCACTCCCCTGCCTTACCTTGCCTAAAAGCACACACATTTGCCTCACCATATCCTACTCTGCCACTTACTTCATCACTTTCAGCCCTTTCTCACTATACCATGTCATACCCTATATATCCTGTCCTTTCTTGCTATATATTTTTCTTATTTTATTCTTATTTATCCTTGCAATCCCTACTCCACCCTGCACTTTCCTATCTTTCACTCTTATCCAAACATATCTACTTAGTCCTCCTCCTCTACCCTTCCCCCCCCCCTTTCCTCCCCCACACAACACTCGCTCCACCTTCCCTGCATCACCCTCACCCCTCCCTCCTTTCACTCGACACCCTGCCAGCCAACCCGACACACCAGATGCATTTTTAGTACACATTACATCTGTGGGTTCTTCTTCATCCTTTCTTTTCCTCGTGTCTGGCTCAGGTAGCCAAATGTGTCACTCCCTTCTCTCGTACCAAATGTGTCACTCCCTTCTCTCGTACCTATTCTGTTTTCTGGGTCACACGCCACAACAGACATAAGTCACTTTCTTGTCTTAAATATTTCAGTCACCTTCTTATCTCAAATGTTTATTACTCCATCAGCACAATGGATCCTTTTCTCGTGCATGCCAACTATCACTGTCAGTCTTAAAACTTCAGAAAATTCTCGTAAGCATCTGAATTTTTATAACATTGGCAACCCTAGTGAGTGACTGCTGTTGCCTACTTCTTATGTGTTTGTGTTGGCACCCCTATGACTTCCTCTTCAGTCTGGTGGTTCGGTCATAACCCAGCAGACTTATTAGTTACTATCTCACCGGACTGATGAAGTTAGTACACCCGTCTATTGAAACATTCGTGTTAGAAAAATTAAAGAACGTATAGAGTATAGACAGTAAGAACGTATTTAGACGGACCATTCTCTGGTTAGTCATGCGTTAAAGAAATATATAATATGCGTATACAGTTCAAGTAAACAATCTATTTTCCGTGGTAAGTTACAGTGATGTTTTCATATCGACGAACATGATGGTGTGGACCAGTGTAACTCTCTAAGCAACACAGCAACCCACCATACAGTCGTGGATAATTATAACCATTCACCTTACTCTACCCCCTGCAAAGAACTTTCTGTCTGATGCATGGCGAGGGAGTATAGAGGGTGGGAGGGGGTGGGAGAGGAAGAAGGGAAGACAGGTGTGACTTTGGCTTAGCTTAGAGGATCTGCAGGAGAATAATTTATGAGCACGACTGTACGGAAAAGATTAAGATGTTATTTTTTCCCCTTATGTCTCTTCACCTTTCCTGCCTGACTATAGGAGAGTAACTATGGACTGTACCTGTAGAATTTCTATAAGCAAGCCTTCAACACCAGGTGGCAGGAAGTGGTTGTATAGAAAGAAAACACTAATTTGTCCTTGTAATAGCCGGAGAAAATATAGAGAGCGGCTACAAGCTTCAATGTCAGATCAAGGAAAGGAAGGTGACAGGAAAGTAGAGTGTGGCAACAGAGATAGTTAGATTCTTTTAACAGGAAGATGCTGGAAATATTGGAGGTTCTTAATTTCCCCAAACAGTGCCACAAAACACACACCCTCAGTCTCGGTGATGTTTTATGACATTTTTGGAGGGAAAGGAGGACTGATAGATTGGATAGGAGGGGTGTAGTGGAAGAAATGGGGACAGGTTAATTTTGGAGAGAGTGGTGGGAAACAGGGGAGGTTAATATTGAAAGAAATGGAGTGGGGATGACAGGTATATTGGGGTAGGAGTTAGAGGGCATATAAATTGGAGTGGGAGGAGTGGGGGAAAAGTTTATTGAGGTAGCGGAAAGGGGACAGGCTTAATTGGAGTGGGAGGAGTGGTGGATGGTAAGTTTATTGTGGTAGGATAAAGGGGGCAGGTTAAATTGTAGTGGGAGGCGTGAGGAAAATGTTTATCGAGGTCAGGAAGAAGGGGGAGGTTTCATTGGAGTGGGAGGAGAGATTTATTGGGACAGAGGATGGGGTAGGGGTGAGAGGGGGTAATTTTATTTATATATATTTTAAGAGGTGGTTGGTGTGTGGGTGGGGTGAGTTGGATTGGGACTGAGTTGGGAAGTTCACGTGGGTTGCTTGGTTGATTAGTGACTCTGGTGTTGGCTGTCGGCCCATTTACCCATACACTGTCTACAACACACCCTCACCCACACGTATACCCATTGCACTCTTACACACACACACATACATACATACACACACACATGCATACATACACACACACACACACACACACACACACACACACACACACACACACACACACACACACAATTCTAATGTACACCCTCAACTCACTTCCAACATTCCTTCGTCTCCCCCCCTCCCCCCCCCAAAAAAAAAAAAATAATAATAATAAAATAAAAATAATAATAAATAAAATTGCTACCGATTCCTTCACACCATGCCAGGAAACACACTACCTCGTTATACGTATAGGGGATATGTTGTGTTACGTTGTTTGGAGGACTACATAGACTCCAGTTCCCCCACAAGAGGTTACTCCTTAAAAAAAAACCTGTTGACTATATTTGCATTCTTTATTGACTGTATTTGCATTCTTGACTGTCTTTGTATTCTTTATATTTCTTGTATGTTAGAAGCACGACTGACTGACTCCCATAGGGTTAATAATTATATCTATTTCAATAAACTCATAGAAAAAAAAAAACATAAAAGGCTTGAACTAACACCAAACTATTTTAGAACTATAGACATCCTGAAAACCTACTTCGTCCTCGTAACGAGTCAATAAAACAGTTATCACCCACAAACAGTTTCATTCGTTTTAGTGAGTGAGATGATAAACCATGAGGTGACAAGTGAAGTATGATGAAGAGTGACAGAGTTGGGGGTCATTTAAGGCGAGACAGTAGGAGTAAATCAGAGTCGTTCCCGGTAGTATATACGCTCTCGTAAATGTTTTAGTGGCAGAATATTTTGACACAGATAAATAATGAATGGTTGGTTGGTTGGTTAGTTGAGAGAGAGAGAGAGAGAGAGAGGTAGGTAGGTAGGTAGATAGATAGATAGATAGATAGATAGATAGATAGATAGATAGATAGATAGATAGATAGATAGATAGATAGATAGGTAGGTAGGTAGGTAGGTAGGTAAATAGATAGACAAACAGAAAACGTGCTGTGGTATTATTTTAAACAAGTTCATTCTGGCTGTGACAAAAAAATACACAAGCTCTTAATTATCACTACCCACCAGGTGTTTTACTCTCTCTCTCTCTCTCTCTCTCTCTCTCTCTCTCTCTCTCTCTCTCTCTCTCTCTCTCTCTCTCTCTCTCTCTCTCTCTCTCTCTCTCTCTCTCTCTCTCTCTCTCACACACACACACACACACACACACACACACACACACACACACACACACATCCTCATCCTCATCCTCATCCTCAGAATAACCAACCAGCTAATCCCAAATAGGTAATGTGCCTTTGTGCTGGTGTGTGTATAGAGAGCTAAAGGCCCACTTCATACCACGGAAATAACCCTTGGATTTGTGCCCACTCTTGTCTCTACACTGACTCACTCTGGTATCTTTACACATCACTTCAGATTTTTTTTCGACACCGCACGAGAAAAAGTGTGACGCGACGGACGGACGAAGAAACATAAAAACGAATACTCCTTTTTTTTGGCACTACCCGAGAGAGAGAGAGAGAGAGAGAGAGAGAGAGAGAGAGAGAGAGAGAGAGAGAGAGAGAGAGAGAGAGAGAGAGAAATAAAAACAGGATGACACTACTGACAAACAAACATACAAAAAAATGATAATTAAATAAATAAAAAAAAAGTACTCGTTATGACCCCACAAAGATACTATTTTTAATCCACTATTTACTGGGCAGATGTGATTATAACCCCCTTCAATAGTTGTTATCACCTACACTGATCTGGACACTGGGTTTAATTAAGGACCCTGTGATCGTATATGAAAACTGGAGGCTTCTGGTTCCTCCTGACCACGCCAGGAAACAAGCTCCTTAAATAATAATGTAAGTGGTGTTTCGTGGCAATATTTGAAGGACTTATATTAACTCCAATTTTCTTACTACATCACATTAATACTGATATATCTGGAGCAACTGATATACCTCCAATCTATTTCAAGCAACAGGCCAACATCATTATACACCCAAACTTGCCTTATTTACATGAGATCAGTGTGTGTGTATGTATGTTTAAAGGGAAGATTAATTTTGTTGGTGAATTGGAAGGTCTCTGATTCCTCCAAACTATGCCACGAAACATCCCCTATATTAATTTTGTACCATTGAGGGGGTCGGGCATCTGTCTGTTGTCTGGCATAGTTAGGAGGAATCAGAGACCTTCCAAATCACCAACAATAGAATCTCCCCTTAATTAATCCTGGCTGGGAACTTGGAAACACAAACAAGTCATACACTTTGCTGCTCACGTTACCTATAAACCTGGAACACACATTATTATTATTATTGGCCAAATATTATTCATCGTACAGGAGGTAATTTTCTGTTACTTTTTTAAGGACTGTGAAATATTTTAAGGTAATTAATTGAGAGAGAGAGAGAGAGAGAGAGAGAGAGAGAGAGAGAGAGAGAGAGAGAGAGAGAGAGAGAGAGAGAGAGAGAGAGAGAGAATTTTGAGGAGATAAAAAAAAAAAAGAGAGTGTGAATTCTTGGTTGCGTCCAGGTGAGGGAGGGAGTAGGGGGAAGGTAGAGAAGATATATAATTATGATGTAAGGAAGGGAAAGAAGGAGTAAGGCTGAGAGGAAAGGGTGGGGGGGTTAGCGGAGGAGGAGGAGGAGTGATGATGGCAAGGGGTTGGCCAGTAGGTATGTATGTTAGTCAGTCAGTCAGTCAGTCCGTACGTAAGGTGGTGGTGGTGGTGGTGGTGTGTGGGTGGAAAATAAATAACACATCTATAGTGATACATTTATAGCGACCGAGCGCAAACGAACTCTGATAATGATTTGTTTATCGTGTTTTGAACGGCACATCCCTCCACACGACACTCTACTGGCTGGCTGGCCCATTACTGATATAGTCATCAATTAAGGCACCCTGTGATGTAGTCAGGAAATTGGAGGTAAATGAGTCCTTCAAATACTGAAATGAAACACCACCGATATGGAAGGAGCTTGTTTTGTTGCATAGTCAGGAGGAATCAGAAGCTGCCAATTCTCATACACGATCACAGGGTACTTAAGGGCTGAGTATGTACTAAAAGTGTACTTACGAACTACCTCTGATAGTGATTTTGTTTATCGTGTTTTAAACGATACTTATATATATACACCACTCGTCACGCTGGCCCATTAATTAAGGGGGAAATATTCAGTGTTACTAATTATAGAGAAATTCATTCCTCCATATTCCAAGCAACAGGCCACCATTAATTTTGCTAATCTGCTGGTCCTGTTTCCGGGCATACTTTGGAGGAATCAATGCACGCTAATGTAACAAAAGTATACTATCCACTTAAGGGCCATATAAGTGATTACGAACTTACATTGGGGAACTAATAAGGCGCATGTGCACTTCAAAGAAAGAGACCTGCCGAAAAAAAAAAAATCCCTCTTTACTTTCATACTGTACTATCAAAGACAAAAGTCGTGTCGTTAAATTTGGTGGAAACATAATATGGTAAAGAGCTAATAATCATACTGGACATGGACGTTATTGTGGTGGGGTTTCCATTATGTTTCACGAGTTATATCAAATCATCGGACAAGACAACGACACGACTTTCTTGTCTTTCATAGTACACTCGCAATCCTAAATTTGTATCCAGGTCTTGTTGAAGTTTCGAATTTTTTGACATGCTAGTGAACCAATTATTACACTCTTATGCTGTTTCATATTTGCTTGAGCTCGTTTAATACTCAATCAAGCTATTCGAAGCAATCCTGGATACATATTTTGGATTGTGAGTGTACTTACTTACATACCCGTGGTGGGGAGCGAACCTGACTGTTTTTTTTGACTAGAGCGTGGTAGTCGTAGTGGGATTAATATCATACTCAAATTGGAGAGCTCGTAGCATAATTTATAAATACGGGATGTTGTTATTATTATTATTATTTTTATTATTATTTTCAATGCCGATATTTGCTTACGGCTTTTGTCATTAGCCATCCTTAAACAAAATATTACGTCCTGATTGATATCTGGAGTAAAACAAGAAGATTTGGAATGATACGGTAAAAAAAAATAAAAAAATTCAGAAGTGGATTCATTTGTACCCCTAAATAGATATATACTGTATATATATATATATATATATATAAAAAAAAAATATTGAATCTCCATTATTAACTCCTGTATTAGTCTGCAAATTGTCCAGAGGTGTACTTTTTTTTTGTATTCGACTTTTACTATAGAAATTGTCAACCCATAATATAATTCCCGTATATAGGTTAGCGGTAATATTTACATGAATTAAAGGGATATGATTTTATAGCACATTGTTTTGGGTGGTAAATCTGGCAACAAATGATTCCTCCAAACTATTCCAGGCAACAGGATAACATTATTTTTTTTTTTTCTTCATCTGTGGGTCTCTTTCCTGGCATACTTTGGAGGAAGGAATCAATTGAGGCGCTCCAATCTTTCAAAAGTATACTATCCCCTTAAGGTGATAATTCGCTTTTGTTACATTGGAGTGCCTTGATTCCTCTAAAGTATGCTAGGAAACAGGACCAGAAGAGCAAAAATAATGTATGGTGTTCTGTTGCTAGTAATAGTTTGGAGGATTCAATTGCTCCAGATTTACCAACACCGAATTTCCACCTTAAGTATTTCTTCCTGTTACCAATTTACCAACAAGACCTAAGGAAGTATGTTTTGGCGCCAAGACGGGACCCATCCACTATATATATATGTGTGTGTGTATGTGTGAACTTTATGGGCAGACAGTTGGAGGGTATGTCAGGGAGGTGGAAATATGGCGGGAAATTTCTGTATGGTAAAATAAGCTCCAAGGTCAGGCAGATGAGGAGGAGGAAGGGAAGGTGGATATGATAAAGTAGGAATGGAGAGAGAGAGAGAGAGAGAGAGAGAGAGAGAGGGAGTTAATAGTGGGGATAGGAAGGGGGGATAGGCAGTGTGTAGGAGGTGAAGGTGATGAATGAGGAATGTAGGGAGAGAGAAGTGTTAATAGTGGTGAGGGAGGGACAGAGGGAGGGAGGGAAGAAAATATGTCAATAATAATAATAATGATAATGCATTTTAATTCATTATAGGTTTATGGGTTGATGATATATTATAATTAAGAAAGAAAAAGGTTTAAATATGGTAATAAGAGTGAATTAACTAACATATAACAGTATAAAATGTAAATATAAACTTACTGTACAGAGAAATGCGAAGAAATTTTATGCAAGGGACAAGTTTATAGTTTGTTTACAACTGTTGCTGTGCTGTGCTTTACTGAGTATTAATTTATCGACTCCCGCTGCATCGTACCCAGCACACAGACACTTAATTATAGCTACCGTGTGTGATGGTGAAGGGCCCCCGTGATGTAGTAAGAAAATTGGAGGTTAGCGAGTCCTTTAAACATTGCCACGAAACACCACCTACATTAAGGAACCATGTGATGTAGTCAGAAAATTGGAGATAAACGAGTTCTTCAAATATTGCCACGAAACTCCACCTATATGGAAGAAGCTTGTTTCATGGCATAGTCAGGAGGAATCAAAAGTCCCCAATTCTTGTACACGTTCACAGGGTCCTTAAAGGAGCTTCTTTTGTGGTATAGTCAGGAGGAATCAGAAGCCACCACCAGGTCTCATACACGATCACAGGGTTCCCTAAGGTGATCGAACTCCGGTATTTGCTTATTTCTCCAGTGTGGACTAAAATGATGATTTACGGTTAAACAGGTATAAAAGAACATCTATTTTGAGGAGCTTATCAGTGAGTGGTGAGGATAAAGGGAGAAAGGGTGTGTGGGTGTGTTGAAGAAGTAAATGAGGGAGGGAGGGAGGGAGGGAGCTAGGGAGAGGTGTTAATAATGGTGATGGTAGGAAATGGTGTTGGTGGATGAAGGGAAAGAGGGGAGGAAGAGTTATTGGTGGAGGGAGACTGGGTGGACGGAAAAGGGGAGGGTGGGTGGATGGAGGTAGTAGTGGGGGATGGTTAGATGGAAGGGAGGAGAATGGAGAGAGGGAGGAAGTAGTGGTGGAGGTGGAAGGGGGTAGAATGGGTGGAGGGAGGAAGTAGTGGTGGTGGGGAATGGGGTATGGAAAGGGGGGAGAATGGGTGGAGGGAGGGTGTAATGGTGGTGGGGAATGGGGGATGGAAGAGAGGAGAATGGGTGGATGGAGGAAGCAGTATGGGGGATGGCTAGATGGAAGAGGGGAGAATGAGGGAGGGAGGGAGGGAATGAAGGAAGGAAAGAGGGAGATGGTTGGCGCCAAGACCTATAGCCTAACCTACCTACCCACCTACTCACCTACCTACCTACCCACCTACTCACCTACCTACCTACCCACCTACCTACCTACCTACTCACCTACCTACCCACCTACCCACCCACCTACTCACCTACCTACCTACCTACTCACCTACCTACCTACACAGACATATGGTATAGCGGTGGGGGCTGCATACTTACTTCAATATACCAACACCCTCATTTCTCTCAAGGAGTGCAGCTCAAAAGTTATTTATGCAGCTACGATAACTTGTTGCGCCTCGATCAGTTCGTTGAATTAATTTGGGTCTGGGTCGCTTCTTGGTGGAGGAGACACGCGGGCTAAACCAACCAACCAACCAACCAACGAACACTACTGCTGGAGTTCTGTTTATTTTTCGTTGTGTTTTTGTGTTAGGCAATTTTTTCCCCTCTTTTTTTTTTTTTTTTTTTTTTTTTTTTATGACGATTATGTAGTCTGTCACACCATCACATTATTCCTTTATTCTTGTTTGCTTATCCGCTCTGTGATCAGATATATTTATATATTTTTATTTATTTTTTATTTATTTTATTGTATTATTTTTATTTATTTATTTATTTATTTTTTTTTTTCTCCACGGGTGTTTTCAAAATCTCTGAAACCATGCTGGAGATTGGTGGAAACCTAGGATGACTGGCCAGAGGATGGAGGTGAATGTGTCAGTGTGATAACCATGGACATTAATAACTACCACTTATTAAAATACTCACAAAATATTAATACAAAGCTTTGCGAACAGTGGTGTAGCCTACTATCTTACGTACCGATACCACATATGGGAAATAATGAACTGGTTATTTTTATACCGTAAGACTTTGAGTATAATAGTGGTATATGTAAATAACTGATGGTCTATTGTAGAAAATAATGTTGAAATGTGTGTATTACTCGTTTTGATGACAGGGTGTGATTATCGTGGCATGATATAAAGAATATTAAGACTGGTACGAAGCGTGTATGCAGATGATAAGCAAAACGATACTGGGAAATATAAAATTAAATCATATTATTGAAGTGAAGAGTCTTATTAAGATTTTTCTCTGTGATTGTACTTAAAGTGTTTGTGAAGTGCAGTGGAATGTGTGACAGAACTGTGACACAGAATTTTCAACACCCCTAGCTAGACAGACAATGAATGGAAGTACAGTACTTAGGGGAATGTAGCAAAGTTTTATATCTCATCTGTTTCAAGGCGTTACGAAAGAGTTGCAGCAGTCTCTCTCGGAGTTTACAATAAGTAGTCCTTCATATTATTACACGGACTTACGATATATTATAAAAACAGTGTTGGTTAGTACCGGGTATATGGACAGAGTTCATTTACGGTTTGTATGCGTCTTTCCTTTGCTTGTTTTTACCCTTGGCAAGATGACGGATTTTTGCTGTAGGTACTGTGACGTCACGCCGACCTTGAAAATGATACCAAAGTTATTAAGTTTAATTATAAGTGAATAGAAAAGTTGTTATTGTTTTTATTTGGTCTGTAGGTTATCGCCAGCAATGTAAAGCCTTTGCTGGACCGGACGTGTGTTTCCTGAAATAATAACAATAAGCTGGAAAACGAACAGAGCCTGATAAACCAAAGGAAGGAAATAGTAAAAACAAAAAAAAAACAAAAAAATTGTCAGAGGAATTTGAGCTGGTGGTTGTGGTGTGACTATTAAAACGAACCTGATAGTGATAAACCAAAGGAAGGAAATTGTGAAAGAAAAAAATAAATACTTGTTAGAGAAAGTTGAGCTGGTGGTTGTGGTGTGACTGTTTAGCGTGGCAGTGTATGGACAGAGTGACAGAACAGAGGTACCCAGTCAGTCAGTCAGCCAACCAACCAACCAGCCATGGGAGACACTCAGCCACGATACAGGACGTTTTGTTCATACACTGTGGGAGGTGGGTCTGTGTCCTCCCATCCACCTTGTCCCACTCCCACTCCCACTCCTCACCCTCAGCCCACACCATCTCACCCACCATACCAGACCCCACAATCACATTATCACCCTCCTCCTCCTCCTTCTCCTTCTTCTCGTCACTCACATCAAAACCAAAACAATGCCTTCCAACACCCACGACCGCCACACCCACACAACAATCAGCATCCCTCACCCCTCCACCCCCAAATGGCTGTCCAACCAGGCTCCAACCCACATCCATACACCCAGTACCCTCCTTCCACAGCACCACACCACCCCAACACCTTCCCTGCACAGCCCCCACCCTCTCCCCACCACAGCCACAACCACCACCATCAACAACAACAACAACTACAGCAATCACACAACTATCAGCGACCACCTCAACACTCGGCTAATGTTGAAGACCAAGGTGGGGCGTGAGTACCACGAACCAACGAACGAAAAAAAAAGACAAATGTCGAGTAAAATAAACTTAATGGTGGAAATGTTGTAGTGAATGCCAAACCAGTCGATCCCAGGCTGGCATGTATTAATGTATAAATGCAAGTACCGTATAAATATGAAATACGATAAGGATAGAGATATCATAAAATGCTTTAAGAGAGATAGATTGGATGTGTTGAGGGCCACAGACACGCAGTACATGTAATCAAGGTGTGGCAGCAGAAATAAGAGTGTGGGAGAAAACAGAGGGATGAGTGGCTTGGGCAGATATGGATTGTGTAAGAAGAGGAGTAATGGATGTGCGTGTGTATTTTTTTTTTTTTTTTTTCCCTGTGTCACCGAGAGGTTGGAGAGGAGTGGACAGTCAGAGATGGAATGGATCGAGGATAGTGTAGATGACGGAAAGTAGGAATTGTAAAGTATGCACGAATGTTATATCATCTTCTCATTGTAATTTACATTATATACAGACTGTTATCCTCTACCGTAAGGCCTGGTCATGGGCGAGCCTAACTACATGCTATCGGTACTGGCAAATTTGGTATCACCCTGCTTTCAAAACAGACAAAATTCATGGTGCCAACAATACATATTTTCCTGCTACTGGCCTCAGTTAATGGGAAATATAGTTCATTACAGAAATAGAAAATGTCTCTGGACTCGCCCATGGCTTGCAAGAAAAAAATTTATTATATTTTTACAGACTGGAAGACTCGGACATCCTAAGGACTTCCTGGACTGTTTTCTTCACAACATTTATCACATATGTATCCATTTCTTCTCTTCTGATGTAAACCACACAGAGATCATTTATCATTGTGGTGTGCCACCTGTGAGCAATAGTACACGAATTTTAATATTGACCACTTTTTACACTTAAGAGTATAATTCTCAGCAGTTATAATGCCTGGGGAGGAAAGCAGATTTAACTCTCTTTTGAAATATTTTTGTCTGTTGATGTAATACAATACGTTACTGTTCTTTTCTTATGAATGAGATCACAAATATGACTGTTGTCAACTGCTTAGTCTTCAGGAATCGTATGTTTGAACATTCCTGAACCACAAATCACAAAGATAAAACTGGAAGTAAACTTTATGTTTTCTTTGCTTACACATCAGACAATGTAATTATTAAGTACATTTCTCCCTCAACAGGCGAGTACCGTGTGGGTATCAAGTTCAATGACAAACACATCCCTGACTCACCCTACAAGGTGTACATCACTCCGTCCATGGGTGAAGCACGCAAGGTGGAGCTGGCACAGTTCCCTGACCAGGGTGCCATGCCCAACAAGCCACAGTCCCTCCTCGTTTGTAAGAACGGTGCTAAGGGCCATCTTGACTGCAAGGTGGGTGGGTGGTGGTTTGGAAGGCTGAATATGATTATGTAATACTTAACCATTATGAGGAGCATTACTGTAGGCTATTTGAAAGTGGATGTGCGAATTTTTTCCTAACATGGGATTAGATTTTGAGAGAGATCCAGGATTTGTTTTTCACTTTACCTATACTGTAATAGGCTTACTGCACTGTGTTAAGAATGAGTGAAATATTGGTTGGTTTTCCCTTAGACTTTCACAACAGTTTCGCTTTGCTGATCCATTGCTTAGCCTTAGAAGAGGATTTCTGTCTGAGATCACTCATGTTTGTATTTTCTCAGTTTTATTGATGTAACTGTAGCTGCAAATTCTTTTATAGATTGGTAATTGGATGTAAAGAATACCTAATTCAACAATGTTTGTGGTTGTACAGTTCACAGCACCATCAGGACAAGAGGAGGATTGCTTCACCGACCTGCTGGACGGTGACTTGTACAGTGTGAGGTTTGTACCCAAGGAAATTGGCATCCACTACATCCACATCAAGTTCAACGGCATCCACATCCCAGGCTCACCATTCCGTCTTCGCATCGGCAAGGACGAGGCCGACCCTGCTGCTGTATCTGTGGCTGGGAAGGGCATTGAGTCCTGTGTGTCTGGTGAGTGAGGCAGGGCTGTCTTGTTATGTAATTTCTTATTTGATGAGAACTTTTTCTTTTTTTTTTTTCTTTTTTTTTTCTTTTTTTTTAATGGGACTGTTCTATCACATCTTTGATGAATAGGATGCGGTTTAATGTACATAAATTATTGTTGTATCATTGGAATTTATTTTACCAGTATTATAATAAATATGTTAATATATTACCTGGCAAGAATACACTTATTCCCATCCATCTAAGATTGTCTTCAATTAAATTTGCAAAAGTAACACTTTCAGTGGCCTCTGCTCAATCCTCTAGTCACTAGTGACTTTCAGTTTATGCAGGTAATGCTGAAATATGGGAAGTCCTGACCTAAGACTTTCACTCCTCTTTCAGTGGCTGGATATTTATTCCAACCTGTGGAATCCCATAGACCTTATAACTCATGTACCCCTACACAATTATAAATATTACTTAGGGCATAAAGATAATAACTGACTGACTTGTTCCCCCTTTTCCACAGGCCAGAAAACAGACTTCATCGTGGACACGTGTAATGCGGGCGCAGGGACTCTAGCGGTGACTGTTGATGGACCCTCCAAAGTGTCTATGGACTGTACTGAGGTGGAGGAAGGATACAAGGTCCGCTACACTCCACTAGTTGCCGGTGACTACTACATTGCTGTCAAGTACAACAGCTACCATGTTGTCGGCTCTCCATGGAAGGTGTGTGTGTGTGTATATATATGTATACATATTTACCTTGTTGTAGTGTACAGGGATTGTACTTTGCTCATGTTGTACTGTCTCCTTGTCTGTTATACCCTTTACAATGTACTGTAATTTAATTTAGGTTTAAAATATTGGACAACCTTTACACTTGACATAAGCCTTCATAGTCTTTTGTCTACATAATATAAAAATGTAATACAGACTGAAGCGCTCATCAGTCACCTCAAGGCTTATACTGTAGTGTACTGGTTTAGCTAGAAGTAAAAACGAGTTTGTTTGCCATCACAGGTGAAGTGTACGGGCGAGTCTCACGCTGATAAGGGCACAGTGCAGGAGTCCTCATCAGTGGTGGTGGAGACGGTAGAGAAGAGCAAGACTGGTGAGAAAGGACACCATGCCACCATCATCCCTAGGTAAGTTGACTGGTTGAATAGACTCAGAAAATCTGATACATTATAAACAAACTAAATATCTAAAATAGAGAGATCAGACAATATTTTATAGGAATATTACATAAGATGTTAGTGATTTGGAAGCTATTGATTCCTACATACCTTGCCACAAAACAAATTGCATGTACAGTACTGAGTTAAGGACACCATTTTATTCAAGTGGTAGTGTTATCACTGCCCATCCAACTGATTCAGGTTCTGTATTTGTTACTGCATATGAACCTTGTGGAGAGATTGAACACTTCCCTGTAACCTCAGTGCCATATTTGATCTTTGTGACAGGTCAAAAGAATGTAATTCTGTACTGAGATAGGCTTGTCTGTTTCATGACCTAATGTGTAAGAGTAAACAAAGCCCTGACCCGTGACCCCCTCCAGGTTCACGTCTGATGCAACCAAAGTGACCAGCAAGGGTTTGGGACTCAAGAAGGCACATATCAACCGCCAGAACAACTTCACTGTCAACGCTTCTGCTGCTGGTAAGACACACCCTTTTACAAATGCAATCTCTAATGCAAACCACCAGATTCCTCTTGAAAAGCTGCATACTGTATATGGACAAATGAAACTATTTGGAAGGAGAAAACATACAAACTCTCACACACAAACTTCATCGAATACTGCATATATCTTGCATCTCACATAATTTGTAACTTGTAAGGTAACATAAAGAAACTGAAACACCATTAATAAGTAAAGAAATAATTAGGTTGTTAGAGTTTTTTAAGTAATGGGACAAATGGGTTTGCTAGCTTCACCAATACAGTACAGTAATGGAATAAAAGCTTGAATTAGAAAGTGCAGGAAGTTTTTTAAATGTTGTGAAATAAATGCTCCTCCCATCCCCTGCCAGGCAACAACATTCTGTATGTGGGAGTGTACGGCCCCAAGGCTCCATGTGAAGAGGTGTACATTAAGCACATTGGTCACCACAACTACCAGGTAAGGAATAACTCACACCTCCACTCTTCATAGCCTTCAAGGGATCTGTGATGTTAGCAAGTGTAAGGTTACTGGTTCCTCTAATCTCTGCCAAAATATAGACTCCTTTGGTGGAGGTGCTGTTTTCTGGTACACTTTGGAGAAATCTTTAGCCTCCATTTTGCTAACTCAATCATAGGCTTCATAACTCTTGAATCAATAGGTGGTTTTCCAGTGACTAAGTCAGAAGGCATTATCACTGAACTTGTAACAATGTTTAATGGGTTAATTGAAATACAGTAGCTATTAGCCTTTATACATAAGGGGAGATTCCTTTTTACAGAAAATGGTCAGATGTTGCCAAGAGCTTTACAAGGCAAGATGTCATTGGCAATTTACAGGCTATTGATTCTTTCAAACCCTGTTACAAAAATTATCATTTGTACCGAGGTAAACCAGGATGTTTCTTAGGTTAGTGAAGAAGAATAAATAGCTTCTAAATTGCCAACATCTTACTCCTTTTTATTAAGCATTTAGGGATGCATAAGATTGGATTAAACTAATTTGTGACTAGTTGGATGTTCTCTCATTTTTTCACTGTGTGTGTATAATGAGGATTTACTGTGCTAACACTTTGAAGCAAACTAATATTAAAATGTTTTTTTTTTTTTTTCAAGAGAAAATGTACAATATGAGTAGTACTGCCAATATGCAGTATTGTTGGCTATAACTGTCTCAGACAAGAGTTCTATCCCTGCTGCTATTAATTAACTTTCAGTATTATGGATTGTGTAAAACTAAAGGGAAAACATTCACTGGTATTCTTACATTTATGTTCATGAATATCTTGGTGTTGTTGTGTACTTTGATCCTGACAGATTTATGACCTATTCACTTTCAGAGTTATGGATGTTCTGGCTGTACAGACTGAAGTTTTGTCAATGATTATATTGTACTCTTTACTCTGCAGGATTTGCTTTTCAGAATCTGTTTCCAATTCATGTAGCCTATTGTAATTCAAGGTGTAATTCATCTGAATATTTCCTATTGAAGGGTGTTGGTTTTTCAAGGGAGTGTATAATCATATTCTGCAACTCTTCCCCTCTATTTTCAGTGAGATATGTACTGTACAGTATATACAGTATAGTGCATTACATTATTTTGGAAATACTGTATTGCTTGCTTCCTTTTGCTAGTCTTACAAGAGCTCAAATTTTTATGTTATATTCAGAATGATAATAGCCAATGTGTTGGGAGAGAAGCTGTAAGCTTTCTGAGTTTGCTTGAAAAAAAGACTTCAGTAAGTGAACACTTTCTCTGCTTATAGGATTTAAGTTGATGTTTGTTTGTTTTTACCAAGCAGAGTAGAGTTTATAGTTTGTGATACTTGAGAAAAACGTCTTATAGATCTTTTGATTTAACTTAGCCACAGACGAAACAAAGAAACAAGCTTTTTATTTCATGTTAAAGATATGGAGAGAAGGAAATGCAAGCAAAAGCTTGATGCAAAATTTTTTCCTCATCATTTCGTAAACCACTGTGGAATGGTTTTACTTAGAATAAATCTTTATGTTTAAAATAAATTTTAGTCCAAGCAAACCAACCAACACTGATTTATCTGTAAACCAAGCAAGTAAACCAACCAACACTGATTTATATGTAAACAAAGCAAGCAAACCAACCAACACCACACCCTGTTCACCAACTACTTTTATTTACCAAACTCCAGATCAGCTACAAGATCAAGGAGCGTGGAAACCACGTGCTTCTGGTGATGTGGGGAGAACAGCACATCCCTGACTCTCCCTTCCTCGTCCCCATTTTCTAAGATATGCACAAGTCTCCTCCTCCTCCCACTCGCTCGCACACATATACTTAATCATCATAGGTGGGAGGTTTGACTGGCACTGGTCCTCATTTCTTATACTGTGTACAGTCACACCAAGAAGAAGTGATGACAAGGTCTTGAAGTGTTTTGCCTCTCCTTCCTGTCTGACACATAGTTTGTTGTCTTTGGTTTCTTACAGACTAAAAACTTAAGGATACTTTGCCATCACTCCTTTGGGCTGATTGTACTTGTTGAGAGTGCCAGATGTTGGGACCGTTTTGTTATGTTTTAGAACCTGGTTGTGGTTAGTTGTTCCCCCTTGCTAGGGTTTTTCCTTAATCTGTTTGAATTGTCAAAAGCACCAAATAAATAATACCAGTATACAGCAAACAACTGGTGAAATTATCAAGTATATTATACAAGTTGGTTCATAGAATGACTCCCCCAATTACCATCCAAACTTATAATAAGTAAAAAGCATCTTGATTACTTCCTTCATCCACTGTAGTTTGAGGTGTCTCTCAATTTGTGAATTGCTGACACTTTGTTTGATTTTCGTCATGCCCTCCTTTGATCTCCCACCCATCCAGAGTTTCTAGTGAGCATGTCCCCATTCTAGACAGCATGACCCCTCCCTCCCCTGTTTCTTTCCATTGTAAACCTGCTCCATCCCCATTAGAAATTCTTCTCCCACCCCTCTAAAATTGCCCTGTTCTCCCACATTCTCAGTGAGCCTTCCCATCCCTTGCAAAAGCTTGTACTTTTCAACCCTAATGAGTGCATCCCTCCCTCTTTAGAAAGCGTGTTCCCTCATCTCTAGAGAGTCTGCCCCATTCCTTTATAAAGCCTGTTAGTTCTCATTATCATGGAGCGTGCCCAACCCAACTTAGAAAACCTTCCCCTCCTTACTCAATTGTAGCTTTGCCCACCACTTTGTAAGGTCAGTAGACTGTATACTACAAACCTCCCTACCTCCATAATTTCAACAGTGTTGATTTGCAAACCCAGCAAGAAAACTCATCGGTTAGGCAATGGCAATTACAGTATAATAGCTTTATAAATTTTAATGGAGCCATTACACTAGTCATTGTCATTATCTATTCAATGACTATTCTTCCATATGGCCCCATAGATGACTGTAATCTGTACAAGGTTGGGACACATGTAAGGAAATTCATAGGCTGAGTAATGTTGATGATTAATACAATGGCTCCATAGAGTATATTAGTCATTGCCATTATTTGTTCTTTGATTTTCCTTTAATGTGTCACTTAGACAATTCATCCTCAGTTACCAAGGTGCATCACACTCACTCACTCACTCACTCACACACACACACACACACACACACACACACTTTGTAAATTTCAAGAGTGATATTAGAGAGCAGTCTTTGGATTCTTTTAAGGGGTAAGATATTGTCATCAAATTTGGGCTACTACTTTGTCTTCTGAATTGAGTCTAAAACACATTACCTCAGCAGAGCCAGGGCTGTTTGTTTTATGATCCAATTTGGTGAAATGTCCAGTTTGTGGAGAATATCTGCATCTGTTTCCTAGTCTCTAACTGTTTGTTTGTCTTTAAGGGGTTAAATGTTGACAAATACACAGCTACTGATTTCTTCCAATTGCAACACAATGCAGATCTCTAAAACTAAAGTAATCTAAGTAGAGCTTGGAGGAATAATGGACTGCCTCCAGACTGCTATTTGGAGAAATCATTAGCCTCCACATCACCGACAATATCTTACTCCTTTAATCTACGTGTCCAATGGTCCCTCGTTTTTGACACTCCTATGTGAAGTTAGTGGTGATGACGACGAACCTTTCATATGTGCAATCGTACCCAGTTTTTCCGAATTACTATATATTGACCCTCGACCGTTTATATTATCTGCCCTATTTTTTTAACCCATATTTGAATGTTATGTTGATCCTTAATTCTTTATGTGCAACCATTTCCCCATTACTGAACCCATATTTGAACTTTTCAGTGTTGGATTGTGGTGGTTTTTGTGCCCTTCCTCCCTTCCAATGTTCTTGCTTTCTTTCCAGTGTTCACCTGGCTCCACTTGTATGTTTACTACTTAGCATTGCCAATCATTATTCCTTGGGCTGTTAGCAAGAATATTCATGGGTTAAGGCAATGATAAATATTTACTAGTAGTATAATAGGAGTTTCTAAAGGTTGCAGTTATTCCAACCATTCACCATACAGTTAGCATTTACTGAATCTGCTCTGGACTTTTATTGTCACATAAAAAAAAAAAATCATAGAAAGAGGGTTCTGGATGTAGTGAATGAAGGAGGGAGAAAAAAAATCAACTGCAGGCATTTATCACTGACCAGAAAAAACAGACTGTATTGTGTTAAGAGAGAGGTGGATGTATGAAATGAAAGAGCTATGGAATAGAAGTTCAATAATCAACATCATCATGAGAGGTGTGGAAAAATGTATATTGGCAGTGCTAGGTGGCAAATATTGGAGAGGAGCAACAAGCTGTATCTGGTGCTAAACAGTCAGCCAAAAAGTTACTTAGGTGTGTGCTTTGTGACTCCAATATCCACATACAGGGATGTAAAGTTTTAAGTTCATGTTTAAATCATTGTTGAATTCATTTGGCTGGTTGTTTTACCTACTTCTTCCTATGTACTTGTACTATGTAATTCCTCCTGTTTTATACGAATTTCTTTCTATCTCTATTTCTCAACTTCCTTTTTGCTTCTTACTCGTGCATGCTTTTCTCTATCTTGCTACACCCTTTCTCTCTAGGTATGGTACAAAACGCATGATTTTCTCCACCATCCCCACTCTCTCTTTCTCTCTAGGTCTATTACAAAGTGCACGACAAGGGAGACTACATCCTTATCGTCAAATGGGGCGAAGACCATATCCCCGGTTCACCCTTCTCCATCAACGTGTAGCCTCCCCGACACCCCCTCCCTCTCTCCCCCTGGTCCCGAGGCTACCTTGTCCCGCCCCGCCCCTCACTGTACGTCTGTCGGCGGTGATCCGAGCTGGTCTTGTGGTGGACGTTGATGCACCATTTGACTAATTGAAGAGACCAATTTATGAAGACTTCTCACGAGAAATTTTAATCAGTCAGTCATGCGTCTTGTCCTCTCAAATGATTGTATCTGCTACAAGACCGTGGTTATGGGTGGAGGCATCATATTCTTGGCTTTAATCATCTTGCATAAACCACTTATCTAACTTCATGGTTATGCAGTAGAAGTCTTTAGAAGTTGGACCTTCAAACTTATTATTATTTTTTCTTTAATCTGAGTTGTGCGTTGAGCGGTTGCATCGTCATTCTGCTTCTTCCTTTGCCTTACTCATCATTTGTCCCATGTCTCCAAAACTGCATCTATTTACACTTTCACCACCTCGCCGAATTTTGTGTCATTCCTCCGTTTCTTGGATTTTTTCCTCCGTCAACCCTCTTGTGCAAAGATGACATAACATGCACAGGTGATCAGTGCTCATTCATACTGAGTCAGACTCCTATTAGAGGGAAAAGTCTGTTGTTCAGAATTGTAAGTATCAAACACTAGAGGACTGAATAAATACTATCACACATAGCAAGCAAAATACCTGTATGATAATTGTCATGTGAGTCGACCATGCACAAAAGGGTTTACAAAGTCTTTTATGACAGCGAGCACACGTTACAGTACCACGTGGTGCGACTGTATCACCTCCCCCACCCAGGCTATGGAATGTGAGCTGATAGGACGGAGGCTCTGGTTCCTGGTTTTAACAGTGCTTGACCCTCTAACGAATAATCCTTTTCTCCATTGTTATCCATTGTGTGAACCTACTGCATTATACTTTTTATGAATGCCTGGACTGTACAGTGTCTTTATCCTCATTTATGCCTGTTTATTTGAATAATTTTGGTTCATTGTTATATAGTACTGTATAGTTATGAATTTACCACCAAGTGTTTATTAGTGTACTTTTGCCATTGAATTAAACTCTGTGACAAATGTATACAGTATGTACAGCAACTACTGTATGTGCCATGTTAATCTTTCTTCTTTTCCCAATTCATGAATGTTGGCAAAACTTTGTACAGTATATACACAATTCATGGGAACATCTTGTGGAGTAGATGATATCTTCAATTTGGAAAAGAAAGATGATGGTAATAGTAATTTATAGGTAATTATGAACATCAAAAACTGGAAGATAACTTTACAGTTATTGCTGTACCTGTTTGTCACAGTGTGTGGTATTCTGTATGCAGTTCGAGTTCCCAAAGTGTTTTCTTAGCAACATCAGAATAGTAAAGTTTGTATGTTGGAATGTTGTCATAGTTAGGAGTTGTGTTGGTATTTTTATGTGGGTGTGTGTTTTTCTGGTGCAGCATTTCAGAATGAATATTAATTATTTGTAACACATATGATGTATTGTATTACTTTGTGTGTTTGTCTGTGTGTCTGTCTGTTGATAACGGGACATTCAGGTGTGGGATAGAGGTAAGGTTATGGGCTCATTTTTCATCACTTCACAGTTAGGGTTAAATTAATGTTTTGATATAGTAAATCTTCAATTGACCATAGGATGAAGAAAAATGGGCTTGTTTGATACCTACCTCACTCATTTATTCTGAGAAGAAGCACATGCCAAATAATATGTGTTATTTCTTTATCCATTGCCAATACTGACCTGTTCTATTTTTGTGAAGTGAAGTGATGAGGGGAAGTCAACCTTATTCTCTCTCTACATTCTGTATACCTGTTTTACTAACATGTACAGTATGTGGATCGTTTGCCATCATTCCCTTCTTCACATGTGCCTCCCTCCAACTCACAACCCCTTTGTCTAGCTCATCTAAATGTAGCATGATATTAGATTTTAAGTTCAAGTCTTGCTTGAATATTCATTAACACTTCCAGCCAGCAGCTCTCAAGTTGCTCAGTTCATAGGCTTGGACCTCAGAGTCATATTCAGTATATACATATAATAGGTTTTTATCCAAGATAACTCGTGGAATAATGAATGATAATTACAGGTATGATGTCTCCACAGACAATACCTGGAGTCATAATATTGTTCATCACATCATTATGACTGCTTTTTCTTGCATAGAGTCCTTAGTATGATGAATGCGGTAGGGCTTATTGATGTTAACCTACACTATACTGTACTTCTATAACATGAAGCAAATATTTTTAGCTCCTGGCTGCTGTTACAATGATCTGTAAATATACTGTACACACAGATGTTGCCTTTATTGTTGAAGAGCAATGCATGGTATACATAAAGGTGCATATATAAATTCATGGTACAGTCCAGATGGTATATGCTCAGCCCCTCTTCCAGTACCCAGTAGCTATAGTAGTATATGATAACTGCTTGCCATTACTATTCCTAGGACACTACAGTAACAACTTAAGTCCTTGAGGTCTTCTGGTAAATAATAGTTACTGAGTTCTGGAAGAGTTACTGTACTATTGGGCACAAATGTCCAGTGGCCCATACTACTCGTTTATCAATGTATGAATCTTGAAAATAAATCTGGTGAATAAAAAGCAACAGATACTGAGGTCTTACCCCTTTTAAAATCATTAGTGTCTGTCTCTTCTAATTTATGACGTTAAATTTCAAGATCCATATTTAGAGAAAAAGTAGCAGGTAGCAGAAGCCACCAGACAGTACAGTACTTTTCACCTGGTCTGAACAAGTTTATATTCACATGGATTCTTTCAACTTATCCTTAGCACAACACAAGTATAACCTTAATATTATCTAAGTCTCATTGTCTGTGTTTCTGCTTGGGGTCAGATTGGCTACGTGGTGCGAGAGAGGGGTGACTACATACTGATGGTCAAGTGGGGAGAAGAACACATCCCAGGCTCACCCTTCCATGTCCAGGTCTGAGCCGAGCCGAGACGAGCCGAGACCAACACACCAAGATCATCATGGACTCATTGGGGAAATATTATTATCAGAAAGACAGATTTAATGAGCCAAGGAGACCAACAGACTAGGATCATCAATCATAGACTAATTTGAGAATTTATCAGAAAGACATGTCATGGTTGAATATTTTGTTTCATTAGTTCAGATAGAAGTGGTGGATACCTGTTACAGAAATTATTTATATATTTATGGAATTGTTTTGTTAAATATATGAATTGGTAAAGATAGTATTTTTAAATCAAATGGAAAAGTTCTTATTCAAACTTTTGACCTACAGTAGACTACACATATTGACATCTCCATACATCACCGGTATTTTTAATTTATGACATCACTTAGTTGTCTTAGTGGTCATCATAGGTGGTCAACTCATCTGTTATAACTTTATATATGTTTACACTACATTATTGTGTTCGACTGAGCCACATACCAAACATTTTGTGCCTAATTTACAACTTTCAAATGAAACCCGTTTCACTATTTAAAGAAGATATTTACTACACTATATCTATTACTTGCATACATACATAAATCAATGTGTCTATGTTTCTCTGTCAGTGAATTATTATTATTTTTTTTTAATCTATATTCACCTTATGAACACTCATCACCCCCATTACACATATACACATAAGTATACACTCACTTGTACCTACACTACTAAGCACACTCATTCATTCACATAGATACACAGACTTACACACTTGCCCTTCCCCAACACATACACACACATATTCACCCATCATGACAAGACAAGAGAAAGGTCCTGTTTTACAATAATTATTGTCCTAAATATAATACGGTGCTCCTGTTATGTTAAGGCTTCCGCTTACTCTCTCACAATACTGTATACTTGCTCACCAGTAGTGTTGCCTAACCATTGGAGAAAACTTTTATTACTGTTCTTGTTGACTTTTGTTAAAATTATAAGAAATAATTATGTAGTCCTTAAACATTATTATTATATCTAAATTATTTAAGGTACTTAAATCTGTTTGCTTGGATTTTTTTGCGCTGCTGTATAAGAAATACGGGGGATTTATGGACAGCATGTACACTTAAAAATCACAGGTTCAATGTTGAGTTTCTCATAGATATAAGTGCGGGGAAAGACTCTCACTCTCTGTCAAGCCTTCATTTTTTGTAAAGACTTGTAATTGCTTTTTGAGATGGGGACGGCTTCTCCACATTGATGCTAGTGCTGCCAGTTGTATCGTTGGTTTACCCGTGGACGTTGGTTTCCCCTGTGATGCTGAAGTTGAGGGGCGTCGGTGTTGTTGGTGAATTGTAGAGACTGCCATTTGTTTCACACTGTGTTACAAAACATACCAATTATGAGTATACCACTTTAGAGTATACCACACCACAGTACAATATACAGTACTGTTTATCAATACAGTTTGGAGTAATCACCAGGCTCCTCCATCCACCAACAAAATTGTGCCCTTAATAAGCCTTGGAGTCACCGGTATGGCAAGTGTTATATACGGTGGCCACCCGGGGAATGACACCCTCTGCAGCTCCAGCAACACTCAGAATCTGTTAAACAAGTGCCAAGTTGAGGAGGATCATCAAGCGTGCTCGACTCGTGCCTGGCCAAACCCACTCAACGGTCCACACACTCCACGTAGGGACACACCCAGATTTTTAATATTTTATGACAACAAGTAAATGCTTAAATGGGTTATATGTGAGTTTTATTTATGTCCATCTGCCTCACCTACTGTGTGTGATTTCATTTCTTCTAAAGTGATGATAATAAGTTCATGGCGAGTAATTGATTAAAAAATAAAGACAAGTAGAAGTTGAAAAGGAAGAAAGAAAGCCACCCCAGGCCTGGAAGACCCTGTAGGACAAACACTATATTCTCTTCCACTTCCTCTGACACATTCCTCCGTAATGTTCTCCTATATGCCTTCCTTTTCTTCTCTACTGCATCTTTCACTTCATCTAACCACCAAGCACTCCCTTTCTTGCACTTCTGTGTCTTGTATTCCACTACCTCTGCTGCTGTCCTCATTACTAGTGTCTTGAACATTTCATTCACTCCCACTCCCTACCCTATACTCAGCCTTGCATCCTCCAGCACCTCACCCATCCTCCTCTTATATTGCTCTCTATACTCGATGTCATTCAATCTTCCACTTGCCACCTCCCTCTTGTTCCCCCTTCTATCTCCTACCATACTCCCATTTTGCTCTGACTCTAATCCTCGCCATAACTGCATAGTGGTCAGGGGTCGGTTACTCAAACGTGTCCTAACTTAGGGCAGCCACGCCGTCCTATCTGACTTAGGGAGTCCTAAGAAAGGAACAGGTTAGGACATCCTATCTCATGTCCTAAGTTGGTATATTCAAAATTTTTTTAGGGCGTTCTATCCTGTTCCTAAGTAGTTAGGGAGTCCTAAATATTCCCGGGGACCCTATGTCGTTCAGCCAATCAGGGTGGCGTCTTTCAAGTGATTGGACTGACTCCAGCCAATCAAAAGCAAGCTCAATCAGCTGACAAAAGTAAACACGAAACAAAACACCACGTTATGCGTATGAGTGGTATAATGTGTGTCGAAACTGTAGAGAGTAAGACATAGTATGTACTGCGAAATAAGTGCCACCGCCATCATGACAGACAACAGCTGGATATTCGGGAGAACCATAAATTCCTTCTCTTAATCAGCTGCAGGAGTTTCTCGTGTGCTTCTCCTTGGTTTCTTATCACCTTACGGATCCAAAAGAAGGACAAACCACCAGGAAGTTTGTCTGTGTTAGAACGTTTCACCATGCAGCAAAACCGTGACATTCTTAAATATCCCCTTAATTAAAGGAGGTCTAACACTCGTCTACAATTCGTTTCAGCGCCGGACAGACACTGTTTTTCGCAAATATCTCCTAAACGAATCGTTGTATCAATATAATATTTTAGCACACTATCGTTAACACCCGGACCTAATTTATGGCTGACATACCATATTACTATATGTGTTATATTAGGAGTTTACTGAGTGATATTAAGCCTAATCCAGTCATCATATCTAAGGCGTTATAGAGAATGGGACGAGTGTGGGGTACTCGTGTAACCCCTCTACCAACACCCCCCACACCACTAATTCCTTCCCTACCCCAATATCACATTATCCCTCCTCCCCGTTTTACTCTTCACCCCCCTATATACACCATCCCCCTTCCATCTTTGATTTTTTTTTTCTTATTCTAATTACGTACATAAATAATAGTTACATATGACAGTATGTATATACGTATCGTTCATTAGTAATATTGTTTAATACAGTTACAGTTGTGTGTGGACATGAAAACCAGAGTGGGTCAAACGACCATTAAAGCAATAGCTAATCCCGTTGTTAATGGCCGTATAGCCGGATAATAACCCACGTGTCTAAGGCCACCAGAAGGATGAAGTCAGTTTGGGTTGTGGGCAACCAAATAAAATCGTTCATGGTTGCTTCATGTGTTCTTTACCTTTTTAAATAAGCAATTTATGCCTTAATTGAATATCCAAAGTCTCCCGTATCCCCTCCCCCTCTCTGAGGTATGAGGTAAACGAGTGATGAGGAAGGCGAGGAGGTAGGGGGAGAAGAGGAGGGATAACGAGGGCGAGAAGGGGGAGAAGTAGTTGTGGTTAGGAATGGTTTGGGAGGGTGTTGGAACTTGGGGGGGGGGGGGCACTTTCCTTCGAATGCGTCAATATGACTGGCGAGCTTTGTGTTATTATTCACGAGTAAACTCCTAACATAATACATATAGGAATATAATATGTCAGCCATAAATTAGGTCCGGATGTTAAAGGTAGTGTGCTGAAATATTATACTTATACAACGATTCATTTAGGAGATATTTGCGAAAAGCAGCGTCTGTCCGGCGCTGAAACGAATAGTAAAATAAATGAAACGTGGTAGACCTAACCACTACCCTCTGCTTGTATACATAGAGGTATACTACCAAATGTAACCAAATGGCTGCCGAGCACACCGTCCGTGACGTCACATGAAAACTCCCTATTGTCTCTTACAGTGAAAACATATTAAGTAAATAATTGAAATGCTTAAGGGGGTGCGGGAATAGGGGGACAGGCTTGGGGGGGTTTAGGTGGGTGCGGGGGGTGCGGGAGTACGGGGACAGGCATGGGGGGGGGGGGGTAGATGGGTGCAGGAATAGGGGACAGGGTTTCTACCCACCCCAAGCCTGTCCCCCTATTCCTGCACCACCCCAGTCCCCCCCCCCCCAAGCCTGTCCCCTGCTCCCGCACCGCCTTAACACTTTCCCCAGATTTGCACCTGTGTGTATGAGAATGTATAGATTATGTGTGTGTGTTTGTGTGTGTGTGTGTGTGTGTGTGTAATTCATTTATTTTTAGCCGTATGTGTGTCTGCACACATACCTACGCACATACCATTAAGTTGCTTATATGTATGTAATTTTTATATCGGTTTCATTTGTAGTTTAATTTATTTTCATTAACATGAATTGAACTATTAGTTATGATCACACTCGATGTCATTAATTATTTTAGTCTTTGGCTGCACTAAAACATTGATAATATGATGAATAATATACTGCCAAATTATGTGTGGCCACTTTTCGGTGAACGGTGAATGTCATTGTTTGGTGGTGAGGACTAAAACGACACGTGTTTCTATGGATTGGATGACTCTACTCAAGATTCTAGATCTTGACTCTACTATAAAACTATGACAGTGTGGTTGGGGAGCATCCAAACAAACTATGGTAATAATGGAACTACCTGACAGATTTAGTACGTGGATATGGAGACTGAGTGAGTTTGTTGTTGGATATAAGTAAGACTGACAAATGTGGTTGGTTGGGGAGGATCATAACGAACCCAAAGACAAGTGTGGTTGGTTGGGGAGGATCATAACGAATCAAAAAACAAGTGTGATGGGTTGGGGAGGATCATAACGAATCAAAAGACAAGTGTGATGGGTTGGGGAGGATCATAACGAACCAAAAGACAAGTGTGGTTGGTTGGGGAGGATCATGACGAACCAAAAGACAAGTGTGGTTGGTTGGGGAGGATCATAACAAACTCAAGCCACTGTGGAACTAGCCCTATAATAAGCGTAACAAACTACCGGCTCAAATTACCTGATAATTACCAAAACAAACATTGAACCGTATGCCAAAAGTTATTATATCCATGGTATTGACGATGGTGTGGTAATATTACGATGATGACTATATAGGTAAACAACATCTACAGTCATCCATCGTACCTTTACCACACCATCGTATACACCACAAAGTAACGTTCTTGAATACGGTCCACTAAATCGAGGAGCATTAAAAAAAAAAAAGGAAAAGAGAAAGCGTACATAATTTTGACTAATCCCCAGGTCAGCCTACTGACATAAGCTGTCGGACCCTTCCTTGAGGTGTTGTGGTGAATTCAAGTAATATTAATGTCAGTTGCCTTCTAACCTCGGTGTGGAGAGCGTCATATCTCTCGTTCGTGATTTTATTTCAAGAAACACGTGTGATGTTATTACAATTATTTATATATAAAGTTATTGTACTCTATACCAACATACTGCGTGTACGTGTGCCCAATTGGAAAGGGAACCAAAGTGGATACGAGCAATCAAGACCAATATACTCCAAATGATAAATACGGTAAATATTGAAAAAATTACTGTTATTGCGTACGGTTTTTCTACCTTCATTACCCACTTATTTAGACCATTCTAAGACTATTTTCTACCTTCATTACCCACTTATTTAGACCATTTTAAGACTATTTTCTACCTTCATTACCCACTTATTTAGACCATTCTAAGACTATTTTCTACCTTCATTACCCATTTATTTAGACAATTCTAAGACTATTTTCTACCTTCATTACCAACTTATTTAGACCATTCTAAGACTATTTTCTTCTATGGCATTTCCAAGATAGGGCATATTCAAATGGGGCATTTTGAAATTAGCCTGACCTTACCTAGACCGCATCAGACTACCGGGACATAACCTGGGCAGACTACCGGGAAATAACCGTGGTAAAGTACAGGAAATGACCCAGGGCAAAATACTGGGACCTAGCCGGATCTGGCAACACTGCTACAAAACGGTAATTCTTTCAATAAATACCATAAAGACCTCTATGTAACTCAGGCATAGTGACGAACAATACAGGTTAAATGAGCCGAGGAGTAATCTGACAATGGGTTTCACTAGGTCAAGGGAATACATATTCCCTTGACCTTGGGGTTTCAGAGCGTTTGAAAGGTGTGCACCAAGAAGACTCATTATTGGATTGCCATTACATGTCAGGACGAGTGAAAATTGCACCACTTTTAAGAAAAGACTGAAAACACATCTGTTGGCTGAGTGTTGCGATACAGATTATATGAGTATTATTACAAGTGATTATAGTGTTACAACATGAATGATATGAGTATTACAAATGATTATAGTGTTTAATAATAATGAGAGAGGCCCTGTGGAGCACCATCTGCCGGTGGAGCGGGGCATAGAATATCCAACAAGAAGTAACAAGTAACAAGATAACAGCTGCACGGTAAGTACTGAATTACTATCATGTTCCTTTTAGTCAGGGATACCGTAGAATACATCCTGAAGAAGGCCTTTTACCCTGGCAGACCTGTGACTCCGGCTCCACATATTGACTGTCAATTCGTTGCCAACTCGTTAGAACAGAGCCGACTTAATTGTAGGTTTGATTGTAGTTGTGCTTTATATTGAAATATTTGTTTTTTACTTTTCCATTCCTTGTCCAGATTAATCTCAAACTTCCTTACACTTTCTGAATTTATGACATAATCGGGCTGTTCCATATATTTACAATTCTATAGCTGAATGAATATTTCCCTATGTTTAATCTTGGTCGTACTTTCTTGATCTTCTTACTATTTTATCCCCTTGTTCTAGTTTCCTCTGCTCTTTGAAATATATTGCCGCATACTTTCCTATTTATATTATATTGATATATTGGCATTTTTATTATTATAATGCTTTAATTATGTCTCCCCTATTTCTTCTGTATGTCAATGAAGGAAGATCTAATTTCTTCAATCTTTCTTCATAATTCAACCCCTGTAAGGAAGGAAGGAATCATTCTCGTTGCTCTCCTCTGCACATTTTCGACTTCATTATATTATGTCTTTTTGTTTATACGGGTGCTAAAAGAGGTCTCACCATGGCAGTATACAATGTTTTGAATAGTCTCTTAAGTTTATAAATGTCCTTTTTATAAACCCAGACATCCTATTTGACCTATTAATTTTTTCTGCTAAATGTCTTCTGAAATTAAGTTCACAATCTATCAGCACTCCTAACTCCTTTTCACAGTCCACCTGCTTCATTCCTCCATGCATTTCGTAATTAAAGACCTCTGTTTGTAGTTTTCCAATTCTCATCCATATGCACTTGTCAGGATGAAAGGCATAAATGATGTAATAATGGAACAACTTTCACGATTGATTTGAATGTGTGATAGTGCAGGAATTATCCATTGCTCCATATGTATGGCAGACACGGCACGCTTATTGCAATTCTTTGTTGCTAGGCTGTGAAATATAGTGTGTCTTATTGCCTGGCATAGTGAGGAGGAGTCTGTAGTCTCCAATTCACCATCTACATTATTATTATTATTATTATTATTATTATTATTACTTTAAGGTCATCCGACAGAACTCGTGAACACTTGTTTAAAATATTTTGTCCTCATGTACAGACAGATTCGCAAAAGATCCTTCGCCATTAGAATAATTAACATTTGCATCATCATCAAATTTAACACACTTCAAAAGACAGCTGGCTTTGTATTTGGGGGACAGCCAGCAGAGGCTCTTTGATTATTAATTTTATATTTTTTATTTTATTCTTATTTTTATTTTTTGTATGAGTATGAGTGTAAAATGTTGTAAATCTGAGCAGTGCAACAATACACTTTCCACAGTCAAGTTAAATAGGTAAATTCCTCGAACTTTTTTCTCTTGCCTGACTGTTAGTGTGTTGACATGATTGGGGCTCCCCATACTTAACTGCCCATTGAAGGCAGCTCATCCTGGTAAGAGATAATTATTATTGACATTATTACACATCTGTTCGCTGGTTACGACATAGATAATATGAACATTAGAAGTGATTATAGTGTTAAATAATATTAAGGGAAGCCCTACGGAGCACCATCTGCTAGTGGAGCGGGGCATAGAATATATAACAACAAGTAACTAGTATTATTATTGACATTATTATTGTTGACATTATTATTATTAATATAATTATATTATTATTTTATTTATTTTTCGGGTGTTATTTATTTTATTTATTTTATTTTTTAAGTGTTATTTATTTTATTTATTTTTCAGGTGTTATTTATTTATTTATTTTTATTTATTTATTTATTTATTTTTTCAGTGTTTTTATTTCAGTGTATTTATTTCAGGCGATTATTTTTTTTCAGGTGTTTATTTTCTTTCAGGCGTTTATTTTCTTTCAGGCGTTTTTTTCGTTTTTCAGGGGTTTAATTTTTTTCAGGCGTTTTATTTTTTTTCAGGCGTTTTATTTTTTTTCAGGCGTTTATTTTTTCAGGCGTTTATTTTTTCAGGCGTTTATTTTTTTTCAGGCGTTTATTTTTTTTTCAGGTTTTTTCATTTTTTTCAGGCGTGTATTTTTTTCAGGCGTGTATTTTTTTCAGGCGTGTATTTTTTTCAGGCGTGTATTTTTTTCAGGCGTGTATTTTTTTCAGGCGTTTAATTTTTTTTCAGGCGTTTAATTTTTTTTCAGGCGTTATTTTTTTCAGGCGTTATTTTTTTTCAGGCGTTATTTTTTTTCAGGCAGTTATTTTTTTCAGGCTTTTATTTTTTTCAGGCTTTTATTTTTTTCAGGCGTTTATTTTTTTCAGGCGTTTATTTTTTTCAGGCGTTTATTTTTTTCAGGCGTTTATTTTTTTCAGGCGTTATTTTTTTCAGGCGTTTATTTTTTTCAGGCGTTAAATTTTTTCAGGCGTTATTTTTTTTCAGGCGTTATTTTTTATCAGGCGTTATTTTTTTTCAGGCGTTTTTTTTTTAGGCGTTATTTTTTTTCAGGCGTTATTTTTTTTCAGGCGTTATTTTTTTTCAGGCGATATATTTTTTTAGGCGCTATTTTTTTTCAGGCGCTATTTTTTTTCAGGCGCTATTTTTTTTCAGGCGCTATTTTTTTTCAGGCGTTTATTTTTTTTCAGGCGTTATTTTTTTTCAGGCGTTATTTTTTTCCAGGCGTTATTTTTTTCCAGGCGTTATTTTTTCCAGGCGTTATTTTTTTCCAGGCGTTATTTTTTTCCAGCCGTTATTTTTTTCCAGCCGTTATTTTTTTCCAGCCGTTATTTTTTTCCAGCCGTTATTTTTTTTCCAGCCGTTTATTTTTTTCCAGGCGTTTATTTTTTTCCAGGCGTTTATTTTTTTTCAGGCGTTTATTTTTTTTCAGGCGTTTATTTTTTTCAGGCGTTTTTTTTTTTAGGCGTTTTTTTTTCAGGCGATTATTTTTTTCAAGGCGTTTATTTTTTTCCAGGCGTTTATTTTTTTCCAGGCGTTTATTTTTTTCCAGGCGCTTATTTTTTTCCAGGCGTTTATTTTTTTCCAGGGAAGTTATTTTTTCCAGGGAAGTTATTTTTTTCCAGGGAAGTTATTTTTTTCCAGGGAAGTTATTTTTTTCCAGGGAAGTTATTTTTTTCCAGGCGATTATTTTTTTCCAGGCGATTAATTTTTTCAGGCGTTTTTTTTTTTCAGGCGTTTTTTTTTTCAGGCGTTTTTTTTTTTCAGGCGTTTTTTTTTTCAGGCGTTATTTTTTTTCAGGCGTTATTTTTTTTCAGGCGTTATTTTTTTTCAGGCGTTTTTTTTTTCAGGTGTTTTTTTTTTCAGGTGTTTTTTTTCAGGCGTTTTTTTTTCAGGCGTTATTTTTTTTCAGGCGTTATTTTTTTTCAGGCGTTATTTTTTTTCAGGCGCTATTTTTTTATCCAGGCGTTTATTTTTTTCCAGGCGTTTATTTTTTTCCAGGCGTTTATTTTTTTCCAGGCGTTTATTTTTTCCAGGCGTTTATTTTTTTCCAGGCGTTATTTTTTTCCAGGCGTTATTTTTTTCCAGGCGTTATTTTTTTCCAGGCGTTATTTTTTTCCAGGGGTTATTTTTTTTCAGGGGTTATTTTTTTCAGGGGTTTATTTTTTTTCAGGGGTTTATATTTTTTTCAGGCGTTTATATTTTTTTCAGGCGATTATTTTTTTCAGGCGATTATTTTTTTCAGGCGATTATTTTTTTCAGGCGTTTAATTTTTTCAGGCGTTATTTTTTTTCAGGCGTTATTTTTTTTCAGGCGTTATTTTTTTTCAGGCGTTATTTTTTTTCAGGCGTTATTTTTTTTCAGGCGCTATTTTTTTTCAGGCGCTATTTTTTTTCAGGCGCTATTTTTTTTCAGGCGCTATTTTTTTCAGGCGTGATTTTTTTTCAGGTGATTTTTTTTCAGGTGATTTTTTTTCAAGTGATTTTTTTTCAGGTGATTTTTTTTCAGGCGATTTTTTTTCAGGCGATTTTTTTTCAGGCGCTATTTTTTTTCAGGCGCTATTTTTTTTCAGGCGCTATTTTTTTTCAGGCGCTATTTTTTTTCAGGCGCTATTTTTTTTCAGGGGTTATTTTTTTTCAGGGGTTATTTTTTTTCAGGCGTTATTTTTTTTCAGGCGTTATTTTTTTTCAGGCGTTATTTTTTTTCAGGCGTTTATTTTTTTTCAGGCGTTTATTTTTTTTCAGGCGTTTATTTTTATTCAGGCGTTTATTTTTTTATTCAGGCGTTTATTTTTTTATTCAGGCGTTTTATTTTTTTATTCAGGCGTTTTATTTTTTTATTCAGGCGTTTTATTTTTATCCAGGCGTTTTATTTTTATCCAGGCGTTTTATTTTTTATCCAGGCGTTTTATTTTTTATCCAGGCGTTTTTTTTTCCAGGCGTTTTTTTTTCCAGGCGTTTTTTTTCCAGGCGTTTATTTTTTTCCAGGCGTTATTTTTTTTCAGGCGTTTATTTTTTTCCAGGCGTTTATTTTTTTTCAGGCGTTTATTTTTTTCCAGGCGTTATTTTTCTCCAGGCCTTATTTTTTTTCAGGCGTTTATTTTTTTTCAGGGGTTTATTTTTTTTCAGGGGTTATTTTTTTCAGGCGAATATTTTTTTCAGGCGTTTATTTTTTTTCAGGTGTTTATTTTTTTTCAGGCGTTTATTTTTTTTCAGGCGTTATTTTTTTTCAGGCGTTATTTTTTTTCAGGCGTTATTTTTTTTCAGGCGTTATTTTTTTTCAGGCGCTATTTTTTTTCAGGCGCTATTTTTTTTCAGGCGCTATTTTTTTTCAGGCGCTATTTTTTTTCAGGCGTTATTTTTTTTCAGGCGTTATTTTTTTTCAGGCGTTATTTTTTTTCAGGCGTTATTTTTTTTCAGGCGTTATTTTTTTTCAGGCGTTATTTTTTTTCAGGCGTTATTTTTTTTCAGGCGTTATTTTTTTACAGGCGTTATTTTTTACAGGCGTTTATTTTTTTTCAGGCGTTTATTTTTTTTCAGGCGTTTATTTTTTTTCAGGCGTTTATTTTTTTTCAGGCGTTATTTTTTTATTCAGGCGTTATTTTTATCCAGGCGTTTTTTTTTTATCCAGGCGTTTTTTTTTTATCCAGGCGTTAATTTTTTTATCCAGGCGTTAATTTTTTTATCCAGGCGTTTTTTTTTCCAGGCGTTTTTTTTTCCAGGCGTTTTTTTTTCCAGGCGTTATTTTTTTCCAGGCGTTTATTTTTTTTCAGGCGTCTATTTTTTTTCAGGCGTTTATTTTTTTCCAGGCGTTTATTTTTTTTCAGGCCTTATATTTTTTCAGGCGTTATTTTTTTTTCAGGCGTTATTTTTTTTCAGGCGTATATTTTTTTTCAGGCGTATATTTTTTTTCAGGCGAATATTTTTATCAGGCGTTTATTTTTTTTCAGGCGTTTATTTTTTTCAAGCGTTTTTTTTTTAGGCGTTTTTTTTCAAGGCGATTATTTTTTTCCAGGCGTTTATTTTTTTCCAGGCGTTTATTTTTTTTCAGGCGTTTATTTTTTTTCAGGCGTTTATTTTTTTTCAGGCGTTTATTTTTTTCCAGGCGTTTATTTTTTTCAGGCGTTTATTTTTTTCAGGCGTTTTTTTTTTTAGGCGTTTTTTTTTTTAGGCGTTATTTTTTTCCAGGGAAGTTATTTTTTTCCAGGGAAGTTATTTTTTTCAGGCGTTTTTTTTTTCAGGCGTTTTTTTTTCAGGCGTGTTTTTTTTTCAGGCGTTATTTTTTTTCAGGCGTTATTTTTTTTCAGGCGCTATTTTTTTTCAGGCGCTAATTTTTTTCAGGCGCTATTTTTTTTCAGGCGCTATTTTTTTTCAGGCGCTATTTTTTTTCAGGCGCTATTTTTTTTCAGGCGTTATTTTTTTTCAGGCGTAATTTTTTTTCAGGTGTTATTTTTTTTCAGGCGTTATTTTTTTTCAGGCGATATTTTTTTTCAGGCGTTATTTTTTTTCAGGCGCTATTTTTTTCAGGCGCTATTTTTTTCAGGCGCTATTATTTTTCAGGCGCTATTTTTTTTCAGGCGCTATTTTTTTTCAGGCGTTATTTTTTTTCAGGGGTTATTTTTTTTCAGGCGTTATTTTTTTTTAAGGCGTTATTTTTTTTCAGGCGTTATTTTTTTTCAGGCGTTATTTTTTTTCAGGCGTTATTTTTTTTCAGGCGTTATTTTTTTTCAGGCGTTATTTTTTTTCAGGCGTTTATTTTTTTCAGGCGTTTATTTTTTTTCAGGCGTTTATTTTTATCCAGGCGTTATTTTTTTATCCAGGCGTTTTATTTTTATCCAGGCGTTTTTTTTTTTATCCAGGCGTTTTTTTTTTTTATCCAGGCGATTTTTTTTCCAGGCGATTTTTTTTTCCAGGCGATTTTTTTTTCCAGGCGTTTTTTTTTCCAGGCGTTTTTTTTTCCAGGCGTTATTTTTTTTCCAGGCGTTTATTTTTTTTCAGGCGTTTTTTTTTTTTTCAGGCGTTTATTTTTTTTCAGGCGTTATTTTTCTCCAGGCCTTATTTTTTTTCAGGCCTTATTTTTTTCCAGGGGTTTATTTTTTTTCAGGCGAATATTTTTTTCAGGTGTTTATTTTATTCAGGCGTTTATTTTATTCAGGCGTTTATTTTTTTCAGGCGTTTATTTTTTTCCAGGCGTTATTTTTTTCCAGGCGTTATTTTTCTCCAGGCGTTATTTTTCTCCAGGCCTTATTTTTTTCCAGGCCTTATTTTTTTCCAGGCCTTATTTTTTTCCAGGCGTATATTTTTTTTCCAGGCGAATATTTTTTTTCCAGGCGAATATTTTTTTTCAGGCGAATATTTTTTTTCAGGCGTTTATTTTTTTTCAGGCGTTTATTTTTTTTCAGGCGTTTATTTTTTTTCAGGCGTTATTTTTTTTCAGGCGTTATTTTTTTCAGGCGTTATTTTTTTTCAGGCGTATATTTTTTTTCAGGCGTATATTTTTTTTCAGGCGAATATTTTTATCAGGCGTTTATTTTTTTTCAGGCGTTTATTTTTTTCAGGCGTTTATTTTTTAGGCGTTTTTTTTTCAGGCGATTATTTTTTTCAAGGCGTTTATTTTTTTCCAGGCGTTTATTTTTTTCCAGGCGTTTATTTTTTTCCAGGCGTTTATTTTTTTCCAGGCGTTTATTTTTTTCCAGGCGGTTATTTTTTTCAGGCGGTTATTTTTTTAGGCGTTTTTTTTTTCCAGGGAAGTTATTTTTTTCCAGGGAAGTTATTTTTTTCCAGGGAAGTTATTTTTTTCCAGGAGTTTATTTTTTTCCAGGCGATTTATTTTTCCAGGCGATTAATTTTTCCAGGCGTTTTTTTTTTTTAGGCGTTTTTGTTTTAGGCGTTTTTTTTTTCAGGCGTTTTTTTTTTTCAGGCGTTATTTTTTTTCAGGCGTTATTTTTTTTCAGGCGTTTTTTTTTTCAGGCGTTTTTTTTTTTTCAGGCGTGTTTTTTTTCAGGCGTGTTTTTTTTTCAGGCGTGTTTTTTTTTCAGGTGTTTTTTTTCAGGTGTTTTTTTTTCAGGCGTTTTTTTTTCAGGCGTTTTTTTTTTAGGCGTTTTTTTTCAGGCGTTTTTTTTTCAGGCGTTTTTTTTTCAGGCGTTTTTTTTTTCAGGCGCTATTTTTATCCAGGCGTTTATTTTTTTCCAGGCGTTTATTTTTTTTCAGGCGTTTATTTTTTTCAGGCGTTTATTTTTTTTCAGGCGTTATTTTTTTTCAGGCGTTATTTTTTTCCAGGGGTTATTTTTTTCAGGGGTTTATTTTTTTCAGGCGTTTATTTTTTTTCAGGGGTTATTTTTTTCAGGGGTTATTTTTTTCAGGGGTTTATTTTTTTTCAGGCGTTTATATTTTTTTCAGGCTTTTTATTTTTTTCAGGCGATTATTTTTTTCAGGCGATTTTTTTTCAGGCGCTATTTTTTTTCAGGCGCTATTTTTTTTCAGGCGCTATTTTTTTTCAGGCGCTATTTTTTTTCAGGCGCTATTTTTTTTCAGGGGTTATTTTTTTTCAGGGGTTATTTTTTTTCAGGCGTTATTTTTTTTCAGGCGTTATTTTTTTTCAGGCGTTATTTTTTTTCAGGCGTTTATTTTTTTTCAGGCGTTTATTTTTTTTCAGGCGTTTATTTTTATTCAGGCGTTTATTTTTTTATTCAGGCGTTTATTTTTTTATTCAGGCGTTTTATTTTTTTATTCAGGCGTTTTATTTTTTTATTCAGGCGTTTTATTTTTATCCAGGCGTTTTATTTTTATCCAGGCGTTTTATTTTTTATCCAGGCGTTTTATTTTTTATCCAGGCGTTTTTTTTTCCAGGCGTTTTTTTTTCCAGGCGTTTTTTTTCCAGGCGTTTATTTTTTTCCAGGCGTTATTTTTTTTCAGGCGTTTATTTTTTTCCAGGCGTTTATTTTTTTTCAGGCGTTTATTTTTTTCCAGGCGTTATTTTTCTCCAGGCCTTATTTTTTTTCAGGCGTTTATTTTTTTTCAGGGGTTTATTTTTTTTCAGGGGTTATTTTTTTCAGGCGAATATTTTTTTCAGGCGTTTATTTTTTTTCAGGTGTTTATTTTTTTTCAGGCGTTTATTTTTTTTCAGGCGTTATTTTTTTTCAGGCGTTATTTTTTTTCAGGCGTTATTTTTTTTCAGGCGCTATTTTTTTTCAGGCGCTATTTTTTTTCAGGCGCTATTTTTTTTCAGGCGCTATTTTTTTTCAGGCGTTATTTTTTTTCAGGCGTTATTTTTTTTCAGGCGTTATTTTTTTTCAGGCGTTATTTTTTTTCAGGCGTTATTTTTTTTCAGGCGTTATTTTTTTTCAGGCGTTATTTTTTTTCAGGCGTTATTTTTTTACAGGCGTTATTTTTTACAGGCGTTTATTTTTTTTCAGGCGTTTATTTTTTTTCAGGCGTTTATTTTTTTTCAGGCGTTTATTTTTTTTCAGGCGTTATTTTTTTATTCAGGCGTTATTTTTATCCAGGCGTTTTTTTTTTATCCAGGCGTTTTTTTTTTATCCAGGCGTTAATTTTTTTATCCAGGCGTTAATTTTTTTATCCAGGCGTTTTTTTTTCCAGGCGTTTTTTTTTCCAGGCGTTTTTTTTTCCAGGCGTTATTTTTTTCCAGGCGTTTATTTTTTTTCAGGCGTCTATTTTTTTTCAGGCGTTTATTTTTTTCCAGGCGTTTATTTTTTTTCAGGCCTTATATTTTTTCAGGCGTTATTTTTTTTTCAGGCGTTATTTTTTTTCAGGCGTATATTTTTTTTCAGGCGTATATTTTTTTTCAGGCGAATATTTTTATCAGGCGTTTATTTTTTTTCAGGCGTTTATTTTTTTCAAGCGTTTTTTTTTTAGGCGTTTTTTTTTCAAGGCGATTATTTTTTTCCAGGCGTTTATTTTTTTCCAGGCGTTTATTTTTTTTCAGGCGTTTATTTTTTTTCAGGCGTTTATTTTTTTTCAGGCGTTTATTTTTTTCCAGGCGTTTATTTTTTTCAGGCGTTTATTTTTTTCAGGCGTTTTTTTTTTTAGGCGTTTTTTTTTTTAGGCGTTATTTTTTTCCAGGGAAGTTATTTTTTTCCAGGGAAGTTATTTTTTTCAGGCGTTTTTTTTTTCAGGCGTTTTTTTTTCAGGCGTGTTTTTTTTTCAGGCGTTATTTTTTTTCAGGCGTTATTTTTTTTCAGGCGCTATTTTTTTTCAGGCGCTAATTTTTTTCAGGCGCTATTTTTTTTCAGGCGCTATTTTTTTTCAGGCGCTATTTTTTTTCAGGCGCTATTTTTTTTCAGGCGTTATTTTTTTTCAGGCGTAATTTTTTTTCAGGTGTTATTTTTTTTCAGGCGTTATTTTTTTTCAGGCGTTATTTTTTTTCAGGCGTTATTTTTTTTCAGGCGCTATTTTTTTCAGGCGCTATTTTTTTCAGGCGCTATTATTTTTCAGGCGCTATTTTTTTTCAGGCGCTATTTTTTTTCAGGCGTTATTTTTTTTCAGGGGTTATTTTTTTTCAGGCGTTATTTTTTTTTAAGGCGTTATTTTTTTTCAGGCGTTATTTTTTTTCAGGCGTTATTTTTTTTCAGGCGTTATTTTTTTTCAGGCGTTATTTTTTTTCAGGCGTTATTTTTTTTCAGGCGTTTATTTTTTTTCAGGCGTTTATTTTTTTTCAGGCGTTTATTTTTATCCAGGCGTTATTTTTTTATCCAGGCGTTTTATTTTTATCCAGGCGTTTTTTTTTTTATCCAGGCGTTTTTTTTTTTTATCCAGGCGATTTTTTTTCCAGGCGATTTTTTTTTCCAGGCGATTTTTTTTTCCAGGCGTTTTTTTTTCCAGGCGTTTTTTTTTCCAGGCGTTATTTTTTTTCCAGGCGTTTATTTTTTTTCAGGCGTTTTTTTTTTTTTCAGGCGTTTATTTTTTTTCAGGCGTTATTTTTCTCCAGGCCTTATTTTTTTTCAGGCCTTATTTTTTTCCAGGGGTTTATTTTTTTTCAGGCGAATATTTTTTTCAGGTGTTTATTTTATTCAGGCGTTTATTTTATTCAGGCGTTTATTTTTTTCAGGCGTTTATTTTTTTCCAGGCGTTATTTTTTTCCAGGCGTTATTTTTCTCCAGGCGTTATTTTTCTCCAGGCCTTATTTTTTTCCAGGCCTTATTTTTTTCCAGGCCTTATTTTTTTCCAGGCGTATATTTTTTTTCCAGGCGAATATTTTTTTTCCAGGCGAATATTTTTTTTCAGGCGAATATTTTTTTTCAGGCGTTTATTTTTTTTCAGGCGTTTATTTTTTTTCAGGCGTTTATTTTTTTTCAGGCGTTATTTTTTTTCAGGCGTTATTTTTTTCAGGCGTTATTTTTTTTCAGGCGTATATTTTTTTTCAGGCGTATATTTTTTTTCAGGCGAATATTTTTATCAGGCGTTTATTTTTTTTCAGGCGTTTATTTTTTTCAGGCGTTTATTTTTTAGGCGTTTTTTTTTCAGGCGATTATTTTTTTCAAGGCGTTTATTTTTTTCCAGGCGTTTATTTTTTTCCAGGCGTTTATTTTTTTCCAGGCGTTTATTTTTTTCCAGGCGTTTATTTTTTTCCAGGCGGTTATTTTTTTCAGGCGGTTATTTTTTTAGGCGTTTTTTTTTTCCAGGGAAGTTATTTTTTTCCAGGGAAGTTATTTTTTTCCAGGGAAGTTATTTTTTTCCAGGAGTTTATTTTTTTCCAGGCGATTTATTTTTCCAGGCGATTAATTTTTCCAGGCGTGTTTTTTTTTCAGGTGTTTTTTTTCAGGTGTTTTTTTTTCAGGCGTTTTTTTTTCAGGCGTTTTTTTTTTAGGCGTTTTTTTTCAGGCGTTTTTTTTTCAGGCGTTTTTTTTTCAGGCGTTTTTTTTTTCAGGCGCTATTTTTATCCAGGCGTTTATTTTTTTCCAGGCGTTTATTTTTTTTCAGGCGTTTATTTTTTTCAGGCGTTTATTTTTTTTCAGGCGTTATTTTTTTTCAGGCGTTATTTTTTTCCAGGGGTTATTTTTTTCAGGGGTTTATTTTTTTCAGGCGTTTATTTTTTTTCAGGGGTTATTTTTTTCAGGGGTTATTTTTTTCAGGGGTTTATTTTTTTTCAGGCGTTTATATTTTTTTCAGGCTTTTTATTTTTTTCAGGCGATTATTTTTTTCAGGCGATTATTTTTTTCAGGCGATTATTTTTTTCAGGCGTTTAATTTTTTCAGGCGTTTATTTTTTTTCAGGCGTTTATTTTTTTTCAGGCGCTATTTTTTTTCAGGCGCTATTTTTTTTCAGGCGTTATTTTTTTTCAGGCGTTTAATTTTTTCAGGCGTTTATTTTTTTTCAGGCGCTATTTTTTTTCAGGCGCTATTTTTTTTCAGGCGTTATTTTTTTTCAGGCGTTATTTTTTTTCAGGCGTTATTTTTTTTCAGGCTTTATTTTTTTCAGGCTTTATTTTTTACAGGCGTTATTTTTAACAGGCGTTTATTTTTTTACAGGCGTTTATTTTTTTACAGGGAAGTTATTTTTTTACAGGGAAGTTATTTTTTTACAGGGAAGTTATTTTTTTCCAGGGAAGTTATTTTTTTCCAGGGAAGTTATTTTTTTCCAGGGAAGTTATTTTTTTCCAGGGAAGTTATTTTTTTCCAGGCGATTATTTTTTTTCCAGGCGATTAATTTTTTCCAGGCGATTAATTTTTTCAGGCGTTTTTTTTTTCAGGCGTTTTTTTTTTCAGGCGTTTTTTTTTTTCAGGCGTTTTTTTTTCAGGCGTTTTTTTTTCAGGCGTTATTTTTTTTCAGGCGTTATTTTTTTCAGGTGTTTTTTTTTCAGGTGTTTTTTTTTCAGGCGTTTTTTTTTTCAGGCGTTTTTTTTTTCAGGCGTTTATTTTTTTCAGGCGTTTATTTTTATCCAGGCGTTTATTTTTTTCCAGGCGTTTATTTTTTTCCAGGCGTTTATTTTTTTTCAGGCGTTTATTTTTTTTCAGGCGTTTATTTTTTTTCAGGCGTTTATTTTTTTTCAGGCGTTATTTTTTTCCAGGCGTTATTTTTTTCCAGGCGTTATTTTTTTCCAGGGGTTATTTTTTTCAGGAGTTATTTTTTTCAGGGGTTATTTTTTTCAGGGGTTTATTTTTTTTCAGGGGTTTATATTTTTTTCAGGCGTTTATATTTTTTTCAGGCGTTTATTTTTTTCAGGCGTTTATTTTTTTCAGGCGATTAATTTTTTCAGGCGTTTAATTTTTTCAGGCGTTTATATTTTTTCAGGCGTTTATTTTTTTTCAGGCGCTATTTTTTTTCAGGCGCTATTTTTTTTCAGGCGTTATTTTTTTTCAGGAGTTATTTTTTTTTCAGGCGTTATTTTTTTCAGGCGTTATTTTTTTTCAGGCGTTATTTTTTTTCAGGCGTTATTTTTTTCAGGCGTTATTTTTTTTCAGGCGTTATTTTTTTTCAGGCGTTATTTTTTTTCAGGTGTTATTTTTTTTCAGGCGTTATTTTTTTTCAGGCGCTATTTTTTTTCAGGCGCTATTTTTTTTCAGGCGCTATTTTTTTTCAGGCGCTATTTTTTTTCAGGCGCTATTTTTTTTCAGGCGTTATTTTTTTTCAGGCGTTATTTTTTTTCAGGCGTTATTTTTCTCCAGGCGTTATTATTCTCCAGGCGTTATTTTTTTTCAGGCGTTATTTTTCTCCAGGCGTTATTTTTCTCCAGGCGTTATTTTTTTTCAGGCGTTATTTTTTTCAGGCGTTTATTTTTTATCAGGCGTTTATTTTTTTTTCAGTTTTTTTTTTTCAGGCGTTATTTTTTTCAGGCGTTATTTTTTTTCAGGCGTTATTTTTTTTCAGGCGTTATTTTTTTTCAGGCGTTATTTTTTTTCAGGCGTTATTTTTTTTCAGGCGTTATTTTTTTCAGGCGTTATTTTTTTCAGGCGTTATTTTTTTCAGGCGTTTATTTTTCTCCTGGCGTTTATTTTTCTCCTGGCGTTTATTTTTCTCCTGGCGTTATTTTTCTCCTGGCGTTATTTTTCTCCTGGCGTTATTTTTCTCCTGGCGTTATTTTTCTCCAGGCGTTCTTTTCCAGGTGTTATTTTTTTCCAGGCGTTATTTTTTTCCAGGCGTTATTTTGTATCCAGGCGTTATTTTGTATCCTGGCGTTATTTTTTATCCAGGCGTTATTTTTTATCCAGGCGTTATTTTTTTATTCAGGCGTTATTTTTTTCTATCCAGGCGTTTTTTTTTTCTATCCAGGCGTTTTTTTTTTTCTATCCAGGCGTTTTTTTTTTTCTATCCAGGCGTTTTTTTTTTTATCCAGGCGTTTTTTTTTTTCCAGGCGTTGTATTTTTTTCCAGGCGTTGTATTTTTTTCCAGGCGTTGTATTTTTTTTCAGGCGTTGTAATTTTTTTCAGGCGTTGTATTTTTTTTCAGGCGTTGTATTTTTTTTCAGGCGTTGTATTTTTTTTCAGGCGTTGTATTTTTTTTCAGGCGTTGTATTTTTTTTCAGGCGTTATTTTTTTTCAGGCGTTATTTTTTTCAGGCTTTATATTTTTCAGGCGTTTTTATTCAGGCGTTATTTCTTTTATTACCATTATTATAATTATTATTGTTATTATTATATTATTTTATTTATGTAATTATTTATTTTTTGGTTGACGACCACAGTCATTGGCAGGGAGGGGCCAATGAACTGTGATGGTGAAAGACAGTTCATGCAATTTTACCACACAGTTCCCTGTGGATGGAGGTCTTTTTTTTTTTTTTTTTTAGGTTGCATTTTTTTAAGGTGTTATTTTTTTCATGTATTATTTTTTGCAGGTGCAATTTTCTTTAAAGGTGTAATTTGTTTTCAGGTGTTATTTGTTTAGGTGTTATTTTTTTAGGTGGTAGTTTTTATCCAGGCGTTATTTTTTATCCAGGCGTTATTTTTTTATTCAGGCGTTATTTTTTTATTCAGGCTTTTTTTTTATCCAGGCGTTTTTTTTTATCCAGGCGTTTATTTTTTTTCCAGGCGTTGTATTTTTATCCAGGCGTTATTTTTTTCAGGCGTTATTTTTTTTCAGGCGTTTATTTTTTTCCAGGGGTTATTTTTTTTCAGGCGTTTATATTTTTTCAGGCGAATATTTTTTTTCAGGCGTTTAATTTTTTTCAGGCGAATATTTTTTTTCAGGCGTTTAATTTTTTTCAGGCGTTTAATTTTTTTCAGGCGTTTAATTTTTTTCAGGCGTTTATTTTTTTCATGTGATTATTTTATTCAGGCGTTTATATTTTTCAGGCGTTTATATTTTTCAGGCGTTTATTTTTTTCAGGCGTTTATTTTTTTCAGGCGTTTAATTTTTTCAGGCGTTTAATTTTTTCAGGCGTAATTTTTTTTCAGGCGTAATTTTTTTTCAGGCGTTATTTTTTTTCAGGCGTTATTTTTTTTCAGGCGTTATTTTTTTTCAGGCGTTATTTTTTTTCAGGCGTTATTTTTTTTCAGGCGTTATTTTTTTTCAGGCGTTATTTTTTTTCAGGCGTTATTTTTTTTCAGGCGTTATTTTTTTTCAGGCGTTATTTTTTTTCAGGCGTTATTTTTTTTCAGGCGTTATTTTTTTTCAGGCGTTATTTTTTTTCAGGCGTTATTTTTTTTCAGGCGTTATTTTTTTTCAGGCGTTATTTTTTTTCAGGCGTTATTTTTTTTCAGGCGTTATTTTTTTTCAGGCGTTATTTTTTTTCAGGCGTTATTTTTTTTCAGGCGTTATTTTTTTTCAGGCGTTATTTTTTTTCAGGCGTTATTTTTTTTCTGGCGTTATTTTTTTTCTGGCGTTATTTTTTTTCTGGCGTTATTTTTTCTCAGACGTTATTTTTTTTCAGATGTTATTTTTTTCAGACGTTATTTTTTTTCAGGTGTTATTTTTTCAGGCGTTATTTTTTTTCAGGCGTTATTTTTTTCAGGCGTTATTTTTTTTCAGGCGTTATTTTTTTTCAGGCGTTATTTTTTTTCAGGCGTTTTTTTTTCAGGCGTTTTTTTTTCAGGCGTTATTTTTTTTCAGGCGTTTATTTTTTTCCAGGCGTTTATTTTTTTTCAGGCGTTTATTTTTTTCCAGGCGTTTATTTTTTTTCCAGGCGTTTATTTTTTTCCAGGCGTTTATTTTTTTCCAGGCGATTATTTTTTTCAGGCGATTATTTTTTTCAGGCGTTTATTTTTTTCAGGGGTTTATTTTTTTCGGGGGTTTATTTTTTTTCGGGGGTTATTTTTTTTTCGGGGGTTATTTTTTGTCGGGGGTTATTTTTTGTCGGGGGTTATTTTTTGTCGGGGGTTATTTTTTGTCGGGGGTTATTTTTTATCCAGGCGTTATTTTTTATCCAGGCGTTTATTTTTTTAATCCAGGCGTTTATTTTTTTAATCCAGGCGTTTATTTTTTTCCAGGCGTTTATTTTTTTCCAGGCGATGTATTTTTTTTCAGGCGATGTAATTTTTTTTCAGGCGTTGTAATTTTTTTTTAGGCGATGTATTTCTTTTCAGGCATTGTTTTTTTTTTCAGGCGTTATTTTGTTTTTTTCAGGCGTTATTTTTTTTTCCAGGCGTTATTTTTTTCAGGCTTTATATTTTTCAGGCGTTTTTATTCAGGCGTTATTTCTTTTATTACCATTATTATAATTATTATTGTTATTATTATTATATTATTTTATTTATGTAATTATTTATTTTTTGGTTGACGACCACAGTCATTGGCAGGGAGGGGCCAATGAACTGTGATGGTGAAAGACAGTCCATGCAATTTCACCACACAATTCCCTGTGGATGGAGGTCGTTTTTTTTTTTTTTTTTTTTTAGGTTGCATTTTTTTAAGGTGTTATTTTTTTCATGTATTATTTTTTGCAGGTGCAATTTTCTTTAAAGGTGTAATTTGTTTTCAGGTGTTATTTGTTTAGGTGTTATTTTTTTAGGTGTTATTTTTTTTCCAGGTGTTATATTTTTCAGGTGTTATTTCTTTTCAGGTGTAATTTCTTATCAGGTGTTATTTCTTTTCAGGTGTTATTTTTATCAGGTGTTTTTTTTTAGTTGTTTTAGGTGTTATTTTTTTCAGGAGTATTTATTTCAGGTGTTATTTTTTTCAGGGGTATTTATTTCAGGTGTTATTTTTTTCAGGGGTATTTATTTCAGGTGTTATTTCTTTTCAGGCATTATTTTTCAGGTGTTATTTATCTTTCAGGTGTCATTTCTTTTTCAGGTATTATTTTTTTTTTCAGGTATTATTATTATTATTATTATTATTTGGTTGACGACCACAGTCATTGGCGGGGAGGGGCCAATGAACTGTGATGGTGAAAGACAGTCCATGCAATTTCACCACACAGTTCCCTGTGGATGGAGGTCGTTTTTTTTTTTTTTTTTTTTAGGTGGCATTTTTTTTATAGGTGTTATTTTTTTCATGTATTATTTTTTTAGGTGTAATTTTTTTCTAGGTGCAATTTTCTTTCAGGTGTAATTTTTTTCAGGTGTTATTTTTTTCAAGGTATTTTTTTCAGGTGTTATTTTTTTTCCCCTCTATCCTTCCTACCATACTTCCATTTGGCCCTGACCCTATTCCTCGCCAACACCGCATAGTGGGCAGAGCACTGGAACATTCCTCTCACCACTCTAGCATCCATCATATCTTTCCTTATCCATTCATCCACAGCTATGTAATCAGTCAAACCTATCTGCTCTCCCCTTTCATCCCTCCTCTTCCATGTGCACCTGTGGATCAGTCTGTGCTCGAAGCAGAGGTGTTGGCGAGGAACAACCCCGCCTCGGCACACACATCCACCAGGCACTCACCATTTTCATTTATACCATTCGCACCCCACTTGCCAACTACACTTACTACTTCCTTATTCCCTACCTTCCCATTCATATCTCCCACAAGGACTATCCTCCTCCCACTCTCAAAACTTCTCAGACATTCATTCACTTCATCCTAAAACTTTCATTTTCATCTTTCCCACCTTGGTATGCGCGTTCACTGGAGCATACGCTCAGACCCATGCATACCTCACTATACTAATCTTCCCAGTCATCCACATTATCCTTGTTCCCTTCCTTCCATGTCCGTCCATTCCCTTCCACACCCTCCCAGACACCAACAATGCACACCTTTCATTTCCTCTCCCTTTACTCTTTTCATTCATGCCAGTCCATATCACGCCTCCTTCCATTCCTTCCCACAACTTACTCTTTCCTCCATCCCTACACTCTTCCACCTTCCATCCTTTCATATGCGTCTCGGTCACCCCATACACATCTATTCTACTCCTTCTACACACTCCACTGTCTCTCTCCTTTTCACCTCATTCACCATTCCATTTACATTGATCGCCACTACTCTCAAGCATTCATCCCCTTTCCTGCTCCCCACAGGGCAGACTGGAGACCTCTCCCCACCACTAGCCGCAGCCGTCCGTCCCTCCCATTGGGGGGCCGCTGGTGGCTGACGAGGCCAACGCAGCTCTCATCCCCGGAGGGACACGGGCCATCAAGATTGTCAAGCCCTTTTACAAAACACTAAATAATAATAAAAGACAGTTAAAAGATAAAAAAAATATGCACAATTAACACTTAAAAATAAATTACAATTATAGTTTTACAATAATTGTCTCTAACACTATTAAAAATATTAAAATATTAATAATAATGAAAACACTAGATACTAATAAAAGACCGATAAAAGAAACAAAAATTTGCACAATTAACACTTTTAAAAATAATTACAATTATAATTTAAAAATAATTTTGTCTCTAGAATTATTAAAAAGGAAATTCAAACCTATATGTGGGGGAACCTACTGTGCCCCCACACCGCCTCCCCCTTCAGCTCCACCTCCAACCTCTATAAAAATGAAATAATGATAAAAAATAGGGAGGTGAGCGGGGTGAGACTTACCTACCCTTCCTGTGGAGGGGTAGGTCACCGATCTTGACGGTAACCAGTGCGTAATGGTTGCACCTCATACCTCATTGGTTACGATACTGCCACTGAGCAAAGCTTCTCCTTCAGGAAGTTCAGGGTCCAAATTTAAAAGTTATTGCTTAAAACAATGACTGAGAAAATCATTTATTATGCTGCGAATCCTTGAACTCATGCAACACATAAATCTCCTAATTAACTGTGCTTACACTACATACTCAATATTACTCGAATATATGTGTGAGAATGGCACTAAATTTTATTATGCGACGAGCGAATCTATACTATCTTCGTTGGTGATCATGACTGACATTGGAGTGATTCCCTATAGGCCTACTATACACTCTTTCTCAGTAGTCTCTCCAACAACAACAAAGTGGTGCTCCTTGGTAATACAGCCAAAAAGTATAGAGTTCTTCTTATTCTTTTTGGTACAGCCGAGTTGATTTATCATGTTTTCTACGGTGTTCGGTGTCATAACTCCACTTAGGGCTGCCTGGGGGTTGTCCTAAATCCAAGCGTCCTAACTTATTAGGACAAGATGGCTGCCAAATGTTTTGAGTATGCTGTCGTAAGTGTTTTGAGTATACCGTCATAAGCACACTGGGGAAATTAGGGCTCCCTAGCCGAGATAAGATGTCCAAAGTTGTTTTGAGTATCCGGCCCCTGAGCATTGAAACATTCTTCTCACCACTCTAGCCTCCATCACATCTTTCCTTATCCTTTCATCAACAGATATGTAATCTATCAAACTCATCTGCTCTCCCCTTTCATCTCTCCTCTTCCATGTGTACCTGTGGATTAGCTTGTGCTCGAAGCAGGTGTTGGCTAGGAACAACCCCCTCTGGACACACATCCATGAGCAGGCACTCACCATTTTCATTTATTCCATTCACATCCCACTTGCCAACTACATTTCCTATTGAAATACCTTATAATATATATTATAATGAAATACCCTAAACCTGTTCACAGGTGAGCCTCTAATGAATTATTGAAACTAAAAACACTACTATGATTTTGTGTAAAAGTTGGCTACTTTTGGGCTTCCATATCGCCACATCGCGACATGTCATGTGGCAGTCTTCGGGAAAATACACTAGATTGAAAATTGTGATCAAGTTTATAATGAAAAATCTAGGGTAATGGGCAAATCTCAGGAATTATGGATCAGTATTATTAATGTTTGTTTTTTGTTTTGTTTTTTGTCAATGACTTTCGGAATTCCAGTATTCTTAGTTACACAGCTTGCACTCATTATCAACACATACTCTCCTATGCATTTCACGATTAAGTAGCAGGAATAACATAATTAATTTGGGGATATTGTGACCAGTCTAGGGAAATGGTGACACCTATCTGGGGAAATCCTGGAGTGGTGAAGTGGGAGACCTCTGGTGGGCCGTGGCAAAACTATCTCACTCACACTCACTTTGACTCACAGTAAAAATGGCGGCCGTTGTGGTTGTGCACTCATCTGCTGTAACTTAATTTTACTATACAAACAATAGTAGAGGACTAGACTGACTTTAGCGGCCGTATTATTCCCCATGGAGTTATGAAGGACAAGGTAAGGTGTGGTTAGTATACCTGACTTAGGGTAGTATTCATGAACATCCATGGTGTATACAATGGCGTAATAACGGTACGACGGCTCTGTTGTTTGTCTATGGAGCCATCGTACCGGTACCACACCATCGTATACATCATGAATGTTGTTGAATATGGTGTGGGGTAAATATTTGTGTAATTCTGTATAAGAGTTCCACGTGTTTTTTTTTTTTTTTCCTGCTTATTTTTACTTGTTCTATTCATTAGTGACCATAATATTGATCGGAAACCACTTGGTTTATACATATTCCCTAACCCCTTCAATCTTGGGGGAGAACACTGGGAATCGGGGGTTTTGGGTGGGGGAAAACACGTAAATGAGCTTATTTTGCCTTGATACTGGTTTGTTGACCTGCGTATATGTCGAAAAATTGAAAATCCGAGCCAAGTTTCGGCAAAAGTTTTGCAATTTTCATGAGGGGTAAATGTCAAGATTTTGGAAATCCGAGCCAAGTTTCGGCAAAAGTTGGCTCGGGTTTTGCAATTTTCTTGAGGGATAAATGTCAAGATTTGGAAAATCCAAGCCAAATTTTGGCAAAAGCTGGCGCTCGGGTTTTGCAATTTTCCTGAGGGATAAATGTCAAGATTTTGGAAATCCGAGGCAAGTTTAGATAATTAACCAAACCTAACCTAACCTAACCAGGGCAGACTACTGGGACCTAACCGGAGCAGACCACGGCAAAATATACAGTAGAAACTAGTCAGACCTAACCTAATCTGGACTGGGACACACTACCGGGACATAACCAGGGCAGACTACCGGGACCTTACTGGGACATAACCAGGGCAGACTACTGGGACCTTACCGGGACATTGCTTTTGTTAGAAAATATTTAGATCAGGATACTGTGAAGATGCTTCTTCATAACTATGTCATAAGCAGACTGGATTACTGCAATTCCCTATATTATAGTTTGCCAGACTATCAGTTAAGAAAATTGCAAAACGTAATGAATAGAGCAGCAAGATTAATCAAAGGTCTTCCATCTCGTGAGAGGATAACCCCAGCACTCATTGACTTACATTGGTTACCAATAAAGGCGAGGATTGTTTACAAGATATGTCTTCTAACATTCCGAGCATTAAAATTTGGAAAACCGGAGTACTTGATGAATCTTTTAAGAGGTTTTCAAGTAAATACCTCAATGGAACTCAGGCATAGTGATGATCAATACAGGTTAAATGAGCCAAGGAGTATTCTGACAATGGTTTTCAGAGCGTTTGAAAGGTGTGCACCAAGGCTCTTTAATGGATTGCCATTAGATGTCCGAAATAGTGAAAATTGCACGATTTTTAAGAAAAGACTGAAAACACATCTGTTCGCTGAGTGTTACGACAAGGATGATATGAGTATTACAAGTGATTATAGTGTTTAGTAATATTGAGAGAGGCCCTGCGGAGCACCATCTGCTGGTGGAGCAGGGCATAGAATATCCAACAACAAGTAACAAGTAAGTAACAAGTAACATAACCAGGGCGGACTACCGGGACCTAACCGGGGCAGACTACCGGGACCTAACCGGGGCAGACTACCGGGACCTAACCGGGGCAGACTACCGGGACATAACCAGGGCAGACTACCGGGACATAACCTCACATGACCTAACTGCCCCCCTTTATTATCCTTAGCAGACTACCGGACTGGCCATTATAATTGTTGTACATAATTATTATTGCTATTTGTTAATAAAATATATTACAAAAAGGTTTTAACTCTTACCAGACTTGCAGGAAAATTGTGCAGATGATTAAATTTTCGAAGGAACCTGGGCCGTGATTTTGTATTCCGGCTGACATATTTGTTACATCGCCGTAATTTGTTATTATAATCCATACTAGCCTCCTGTCCACGCTGCTCACTTATTTTGTGTTTCAAAATTAGCCTATGATCCACACACAAATTAAAAAGTTCTTGTGGCTTAGCAAAATGCGTGAAAAAAACAGCCATACCCACTGGAAGCCATGTTGGTAGTGTCAGTGTCAGCTTGTCACGTACTACTGACACGTAGCAGGGAAAATGGGATGATGGAAAATTGCGGATGAATACAGAAGGTTGATGGATTGCATTAATAATAATGAATATAATATGAGATGAGAAAATAATTTATGAAATTAAGTGAGTAAATAATTAAATTATCTATATATAAATGGTGATGGAATTAAAAGAATATTGAAGGCGTCATTTAATTTAAAAAAATACATGATTTACGAGATGGCACCTTGAAGTAGCACATGAGCATCTCATCATGATGTGAACTACTTTGTACAGTGTTCAGTGGCTTATTTTAAAGAAGGACCTGGGAGAGAAAGACACCGTAAACGCTGGAGTCTGAACTTAGGGTATAGACACCATAGACTTACTCCTACGCGGGACTTGGTCTCTGAAACGCTACGCTTGACTTAGTCTCAAAAGCGGTCGCAATTTTTCGAAAGCCTATTCTGCCGAAAGTAAGTGCAATCGCCTATTACATTCATTACACACGAACATACTACATTGTCCCCTACTTAAATATATATAAATTGTAAATATTTGCCGCGTGGAACTTATATACAGATTTTCCAATATTTGGAATCACGTGTGTGTTTTTTGGTAGAAAATCATCTTGAAATGAAAGGATTTTATTTTTAGTAAAAGTAGAGAAGTACTCCTTTCACTATATTGTATATTTTAGTATCATTACCCACTATTTGAACCATTCTAATACACTTTTCATCTATGATGTTTCTCTTGGGAGATGCCCCGTTTTACAAACATACCGGTAATTTGGAAATTAGTCTGACCTAAACTAACCTAGACCACAGCAGACTACCGGGACCTAACCTGAGTAAATTACCAGGATATAGCTGGTGTAAACTATCATAAAGTGACCGGGGTAAATTCCCGGGACCTAGCCGGATGTGGTAACACTGCACGGCCCTAGCCAAGAACAGAGTACTTCTGTACTAATACCTTATTTTTTAGGTAAATATTGAAAGAATTGCCGTTATCGCGTACGGTTTTTCTACCTTCATTACCCACTTATTTAGACCATTTTAAGACTATTTTCTTCTATAGCATTTCCAAGATAGGGCATTTTGAAATTAGCCTAACCTTACCTAACCTACACCACAGCAGACTACTGGGACCTAACCTGGGCAAACTACCACTAATCATGGAAAAGTACAGGAAATGACCGGGGCAAAATACTGAGACCTAGCCGGATCTGGCAACACTGCTACAATATATACCCTATATTCTTTGATAGAAATGGTAGTAATCTTGGGAGTCGTGTGCAAGAACATCCGGCGTGGTGTTGACAATATCGAGGTACCGGCATGACGACTCTGTTGTTTGTTTGTCTATAGAGCCGTTGTACCGGTACCATACCATAGTATACACCACGAACGTTCTTGAATATGGCCCCCAGTGGATGCAGTCATGTTTATTTTTGCAGTGAGGTGATAATGAATTTTTTAATACCAAAAACTATGTTAAAAAATTAGTTAGGAGCTCCCGGGAAAATAGTGAAGATGGACAAGGCAAACTATATATGCAAAGAGAATATAATTTAACCTGGCTGGCAAGAACAATGCATAACTGGACACTGGGTGGTTGGTTGGTGGTGTCGAATATGGCTTTGATATTGGTTAACTATTTTAATTAAATTTTTAGTGCAGAAACCCTCGTAGGAATAGTTAAGGAGTGGACTTGATATACAGTGGATTTTTCTATATGCATACATACTGATTGTTGGATAGGGTGTGTAAAATTAGGAGAGAACAATTATATGCATTCAATAGTTAACCATTCCTAAAACCTTTCCATACATCCGGTGAAAGAATATAATAATCACATCACACATACACAAGGTTTACCTGTATTTCAATTAGTCCATAGATTACAGATTGCATTATGGATAACTTTACTTCCTGCTTGCTGTCTCACCTCTCGATCACCTTTTTCTGGCGCTGTATGACTTCGCTGTTGCAGTTCCTAATATCAATCAATCAATCTATCTCTTCCACCACATCTAAATACTACCCCCTACGAGTCACTGAATGGTACTCCACCTCCATATACCCTGGCTTGCTACTCCAGTGTCCTCGTCACCCCTTGCTATGGGGAGTTATTTAAAGGGGTAGTATAGTGTTATTATATCTGGAGCAAGCTGATTCCTCCAAACTATTCCAAGCAACATACCACCATTAATTTTGTTAAGCTGGTCCTGTTTCCTAGCATACTCTGAAGAAATCGAAGTGCTCTAATGTACCGTACCAAAAGTATATTCTCCCCTTAAATGAATGAATGGTGGTGGTGGTCAATATCATTCAGTAAATAACTATCAAATGGTAATGGGGTTTCTTCTGTTGTGATATTTAATTTGGAATACATTGCAAAGCGTTAGTGAGTGAAAATCAGTTTATCGTACAATGGCCTTGCTTTAGGTTTAAGTTACTAAAGGGCAAGTCTGGCTAATTCTAGAGTTTTAGAATATTGTATAACTTATCTTGTGACACACTGCAAACTGTGAGTGTTCAGATTATCCTTTCATTTTTTTCCTTGTAGTTGGGGTTCTTCCTCTGTCTCCTTTCCCAGACACTTAACCTCCATACTGTATTGCTTATATCAGGTGCCAAAAGTAATGGAAAGAATGGCATTTGTCAGTGCATAACTTTAGAGTGTAGGTGAAAGAGAATTGAAAATTTTTGCAAATGAAAATGTGGTTTGAAGTTGAATGTGTGACACTTACATGCACTTTGGTTCTGTTGCAGGTTGTGTAATGTTATGAAGACGCATCACATTGGAACCTCATCTTTGGCTGTCGTCCCTACTACAGTTGTTACTACAGTGTCAGGCAGATGGTGAGATGATACTTATGATATGAGGACATCAGACATTTTCATACCAGTCTTGATTTTGCCATAGTAGTGTTGCATCAGTGTCAGATTAATTAAGGGAATAGTATAGTTTTGTTTGGTACATTGGAGCACTTTGATTCCTCCTCCTAAGTATTCCAGGAAACAAGCAGGACTTGATTAACAAAATCAATGGTGGCCTTTTGTTGCTTGGAATAGTTTAGAGGAATCCATTTACTCCAGATTGTCCAACACTACTACCACCTTTTAAGCTTTACAGTTTTATCTTTCTACCTTTGCTTAGTTTGTCTGATTTATTGCACTGGTTTAGGAAGTGTTATTGTTTATTGTGGAGTATTTGTGTTTGGTATACTGTATATAACACCATAGTCTTTGTTTACAATCACAAGCTGCAGAATGGAAAAAATGTAATGTACAGGCTTTTAAAATTTACCTTTCGTACAAAGGTTTTGTCATTTGTTTTCAAGGGTTATAATTTTGAACATAATGATAATCTCCCTGGAATTCATAAGCACCCAATACTGCATTCCTTGAATTAGATGCAACTATTTATATTTAACAAGTCGTTATATGTTGACTGAACACAAGACCAGACCAAAGGTTGAATCAGAAGGCAGTAAAACTAAATCCAGTTCAGTTATACAGAAACTTATATCAGGCCATATGGAGGCTTTTGGTACAAAGATGGTAAGAGTAAACACCTGACTTGATCGTAATCTTCAAGCTTTGGATTTCCTGCCTTCTAGTTCAGGCTGTTTTACTTTCAGTGTAATAATTTCTCAGTCCTAATTTAAGGGAATAGTAGTGTCGGTAAATCTGGAGCATCCGATTCCTTCAAACTATTCCATGCAACGGGCCACCATTATTTGTTGATCTGGGTCCCGTTTCCTGGCATACTCTGGAGAAATCAAGAAGCTCCAATGTACCAAAAGTATACTACTCCCTTAACAGTATTAGCAGTGCAGTATTTCATGAAAATATACAGTATTTTCATTGGAGATGGACATGCATTTAATTCAAACAATCTTTCCATGTAGAGATTAATTACTCCAATATATTTCCTTTAATGGAAAACCGAATATTTACATGAAGTAATTTAAGGATAAGGCTTCCCTAAAATCCTTGTGTGGTTTTAAAGGGTTGAATTGGAGGGTTAGTAAACCAAACTGTCACGAAACATATCCCCAATTAGTAACATTGAGGCGATTTGTTTCATGGGATAGTTTGGGGGAATTAGTAGTCCTCCAGTTTACCAAATAATTCTTTCATCATTTAAATGTACAGCCATGGCTGATAGTGCTGGAGAGCAACTGAACAGTTAGAAAAAGTGAGCGTTATAAACTTCTCTCAACGTTGAGAATGGTTTGGAAAATTCAGTTGCTCTCCAACACTATCGATAAGCCATGGCTGTACACAAGGAATTTATGGACACCCAGTATAGGCCTAGGCCTTTTCTGAGACAGCTTAGAGGAATACTGTTATTATATTGGAGGGATTGAGGGGAAGTGATGTCCTCATTTCAGCATTTTGTATTTTAATCCATGTATTATATATACCCATTCAGGTGTTCAAGGACTGTACCTCATTTGATAAGGAAAACAATTTATATAATAAAGGAAGTGATGAAAACTTTAATATATTTTATTGCATTCACATATAGCTGATAATTATGGTTTCTTCTTTCTCACCCTTATCTTCTTCAGTTCTCCACCTTCTTAGGTGCTAGTGTTTGTTTTCCTTCTTGTGCTTGTTGAGGTCTCCTGCACTTTTGTCACTGCAGACCTGAAAGACAGAGTTAAGGTTTAATTTTAACTTTGGTACAGATTGTATCCAGGGTTGTTGTTGAAGTTCCTCAAGCTGTCTGGCAGAGCAATATCTACACTTTCCACAACCTTAACCCCCCCCCCCCCCAAGTGGTAGGTTACAGCTCCCTACCAACTGGGTGGCACTTTTGGATTGTAGAAAACAACACTGGTTGTAGATATCTAAACCCTAGATGCAATCTGTAAGAATCTAAAACCAAACAGAAAGACATGGTACTGTCCATAAATTATGTGAACTGAGTACCCTGAATATATATGCAGGTTCAATACAGAGTGCCAGGAAAAATAGACTGCTAGTCCAAGCAGCAATAAATATGAGCTTGAGGAGATGGATACCATTTATAGTGAACAAAAGCTTGTTCCCTCAGCTAGTCACAATGACTGAATTCTCTGTGGTTCAGTTATATTGTTGCTGGCTGAGGGAACAAACTTTTGTACACCATTACAGTACGAGCTATTTTTCAGGGTGAATTAGAGGCTACAAAATCCCCTCAACTGCCAAAATAAATACCATTGTATAGCATTTTATCAACTGGATATACAACACTTTCCTCAACTAAAATAAAACTTATTCTATTAATAGATTACAACTTAATCTGTAAAGTACTTGACACCAATATGTTAAGAATGTAAAGATTCTATATTGGACATACAACCAATTCTTATTGTTGATGTTATTAGGGTAGTACTGGTATAGTGATGGTAAATCTGGATCAAACTATTCCAAGCAACAGGCCACCATCTGATCCCGTTTCCTGGTATACTCAAAAGGAATCAAGGTCATCTATAGTACCAAAAGTATACTATCCCCTTAATTAAACCTACCAAAATTAGCTGACCATCAGGTTCATCTGCACATGAGTAAATCACATTCTGTTTTTAACAGTTACTTACTGTACACTCACCAAAAACAAAGCATCTGGGAATTGCATCAGATATGGAATTACAAATGATTTTTCTTAGCTGTCATATCTAACATTATACAAACACACAGAAAACGATGTAGCTCCATAAACACTCACAGTAACTAGTGATGCTTGTCCTGTTGCTGTAGATGGATGGATAGAAGGAAGGATGGATGAACCCAGTGGACAACAAACAGCAAAGGTTTGTAAGCCTCTTGTAGAACTGGACTCCGCAACTCTGCAACATAATACAAGGCAATTAATGTGGGTTGTGTAAAATATGAGAAGGAATATAACATGTCCAATTTAAATTAGATGCTTTTGGGGCTGGGGGCTAGAAATTACTATAATTATTACAAAAAAATGTAAACTTGTCTATTAACCCCTTAACCGCAGGTGACGAGATAATTCGACACCACCACCAAGTGTAGATGACCACGGATGACGAAATAATTCGAGAGCATAATTTTTAAATTTGCACACTCTACAACATGCTTGTCTCGGCTGGGGTGGGAGCCAAGGAGCGTCCCCCAAGAGTCAAGCCAGCCTGTCCTAGTCACTACCAGTCAGTGTGACAACAGCAGTGATTGTGTGAGGATACATTTTCAGCACTCCTCTTTTGCTGTAATTACAGTGCTCTCTCCTTATCAACGGATTTACTCTACCTTACTCTCTGGTGACTAAAAATATTTCTAAACTTGAGCTAAAAGTATGGAAAATGTATGTTTTGAATGGTCGTTTATTCTAAAAGGGTAGGCCTAAAAGCGCGTGTGGTGAGTGAAGAGTGAGGGTGATGGTTGACAAGTTCAGTTATCACCAATTATCCATGAGTTTCTACTCTTACAAATACATTTCCTTAGTTTATATTAATTATTCTTTGTCACTCACAATCACTTGCACTTTTCACCATATCAATGTATGTACCGGGATATGAGTTAAAAGTATGAATAATGCCCATTTTGAGAAGTTGTACACTATAAAGGGGTTAGGCTTATCGAGAGTGTATCAACCGAGCGTGAGGGTGATAGTGGGGTGTTAAGTTCAGCTATCACCAAAACTCATTCAATTTTTATTTGTGCACACACATTCCTTAGTTTGTATGCATTAATTTTCGTAATTTTCTCTTAAAATAACTTCCACTCTTGGAAATAGTCTAGTTAAAGACCCCTACTTGGGGGGAGCACTGTACATTTGTTTAATATACCGTAATGCAGTATTAACGGTTTACCTATTGACGGCCATCTTAAGAACTTAAACCCCGTCGATAACGAGGGAGTACTGTACCATATATGTACGTAAAAACGACAGCGACATTATATTTCATATTTTTATTGAAAAATGTGATTCTGACATTTTATGACTAAATCAGAGCGTGAAAACGTACTTAGATATGTAAATAGTGTAAAAGTTAATGCTATCGCGACTTACGAGCCAGTATGAGACTAACCTCAACCCTCTATTTCACGGATTCTCTCTCTTAAGACTAAAAATAATTCTAAACTTGTCAAAAGTATGGACAACCTATGTTTTGAAAGGTTGTTCATTCTAAAAGGGTTAAAAGCACGAGTGTAGTGAGTTAGGATTGAGGGTGATGATTGGCAAGTTCAGTTATCACCAATAATCCATGAGTTTCTACTCATACAAATACATTTCCTTAGTTTATATTAATTATTCTTTGTCACCTTCTCTTACAATTACTTGTACTTTTCACCATATATGTCTATACAGGGATATATGCCCATTTTGAAAATAGTTTACTATAAAGGGGTTAGGCTTATCACGAGTGTAACAACCGAGGGCGATAGTGGGATGGTAAATTCAGTTATCACCAAAACTCATTGAATTTTTATTTGTGCACACATACTGCTATTGCTTAGTTTGTATTCATTATTTTTGGTAATTTTCTCTTAAAATTGGTTCGGGCACAACCGAATTACTTGAGAAGGGAAGCGTTCGAGAACCAAAGTCACACTGCACTGAACATAACATTAGTTTAAGGATACAACAACTTTAGCAGTGGTTAACATTTCAGTAAACCTAAGTTTATCATTCATATCAACAGAAGTTTATTTGCAGTTAAGATACAGTACATTAGGCTACACAGAAGAGTAAGATAAAAAAAAAAAAAAAAAAATATTGGAGACCTGATGGGTTGCGAAAGTCAACAAACGTGTACAAAATCGGGCGACCACTACATTACTAACGAGTCACAACATAGGCTAGGCTAATATCGTTTTTATAAATACTATTACATTTACACAATGTTTCCATAAGCAACTAACTATGCAAATTGACACCAAATAATTGTTTCAATACTGTATGTTGCATTTATCAAAAACCAGTATATGAGCTTATATTATTGCCATAACTTTCTTGACATCATACAACGTGATTCAAAAGGTATTAATTAAAGAACATGTGCAAAAATATGGTACTGCGGACGTAGCAACAAAGGGAAGAAACTGCAAAACTATACAAGTATTTATGTAATAATTTATACATCCTCATTGAAATCATACTACTGTTTGGTCTGCAGAATAGTACAAGTATCTCACAATAAAATGGGACATAGTATGACTTATAAATCCTTTCCACAAAAGAAAAAAAAAGGAAAGTAAAGGAAAGGTGTAGTGCAAGGGACACTTTTTTTTTAATTTATCTTGACTATTGCCGTTTTGTTGCAGTGTTGCCAGGTCAGCTATGTCCCAGTATTTTGCCCCAGTCAGGTCCTGGTACTTTATCACGGTCAATTCCCGGTAGTTTGCCCAGGTTAAGTCCCGGTAGTTATGGCCACATGCGGCATACCTAGCCAGGTACCTGTTTTTGAAAGAAGCAGGTGATCAGGAAATCCACCGCTTCTTCATAGAGGCAGCCAAGCTCTATCCACCCATTCAAAACACCGTCACTCTCGAATAAAAAGGTACGTAGACGTCGTATAATACCATTTCAAGATGGCCACCAAGTGTTTACATCCAGGCCCCCATAGAATGCTAAGGTTAGGTCCCTGTTGTTTGCCGCAGTCCTGATTAGGTTAGGTTAGGTCTGCCTAATTCTATTTAATGCGTTGTAGAATTTTTCAGACGAATCTGTAGTTCAAATATGGCGAAAATGAGGTATTTCGAAGATTGGGTTGGAGGAGGGAGGGACACCTCCCAAAACATTAATTTACGACGGATGTGAACAATAAATTCGGGTACTAAAATAGTTAAAAATACACTATAAAACATTGCATTCTGAAAACCTAGAGTCGAAAACAAACTGTGGACAAACGCTTGAATATTAACGAATAGTTAATTTCCAACACTTCCAAAGAAAAGCCGGTGTAGGTTTAGTGGCTATAGTTGAAGGCTTCATTTATCTCCAATTATCTAACTAATTAAGTAAACCACTGGGACGTTTTTAATTAACACCATCATACTTTTTTTCAAACCCAAAAGATGTCTTCCTACAGGTCACATAGCATACGAGGAAGATGAGAACTAAAAAAAAAAAAAAGAAATAAATCCTACAGGTCACATAGCGTACGAGGAAGATGAGAAGGTATTTATTGAAAGAATTACCGTTTTGCAGCAGTGTTGCCAGATCCGGCTGGGTCCCAGTATTTTGCCCCAGTCATTTATTGTATTTTATCACGATTATTTCCCGGTAGTTTGCCCAGGTTAGGTTCCGGTAGTTTGCCCAGGTTAGGTCCCGGTAGTCTGATGCGGTCTAGGTTAGGTTAGGTCAGGTCAGGTAAGGTCAGGCTAATTTCAAAATGCCCCATTTGAATATGCCCTATCTTGGAAATGGGGCATTTGTAGAGGAAATGCCATAGAAGAAAATAGTCTTAGAATGGTCTAAATAAGTGGGGGTATTATTACAGAATAACTGGGTTTTTGGCTAGGATCGCGCAGTGTTACCACATCCGGCTAGGTCCTGGGAATTTGCCCAAGTCACTTTATGATAGTTTACACCGGTTATATCCCGGTAGTTTGCCCAGGTTAGGTCCCGGTAGTTTGCCCAGGTTAGGTCCCGGTAGTCTGATGTTGTCTAGGTTAGGTTAGGTCAGGTCAGGTGAGGTCAGACTAATTTCCAAATTATGTTTGTAAAACGGGGCATATCTCGAAAACGGGGCATCTCCGAAAGAAACACCATAGAATAAAAGTGTTTTAGAATGGTCCAAAATAGTGGGTAATGATACTAAAATACACAATATAGTGAACCCAGTTCTTCTGTAAATTTACCTAAGTGGGTAATGAAGGTAGAAAAACCGTACCCAATAACGGTAATTCATTCAATATTTACCGGAGAAAAAAAAAAAAAAAAAAAAAATTCACAAATCCGCCATTACAAGACTTGATAAAAATTCAATGCTTCGTACCCATATTAAAAAAAACCACACACACAATTATTTACTTACCTTTCCCATTTTATCGGAAATTATGGCGTTGAATGTGTGCTGGTATTACTCGGGTTGGTCCTCGAGGTGTTATATGAGCTGGACAATAAGGCAAACACTGAGAAATATGTGAAAATAAAGGCTCGAGTTAAAGTTGAGTAGTGCAGCAATGGCGTGTGTAGGTGAAGGAGAAATAGTCAGTGTTGCCAGATGATGATGACGTCACTATTCTTTCTCATCCAAACCTATTTATTTTTAATTTACCCTTAAAATTTTCTATGGTATGATAATACTTTCATTATAAAATATTAAACTAAACTGAAATATTTTTGCTGGAAATGTTTATTCCTTTTGTAATAAGTCTATATAGAGGCCTACTGATCCAAGATTTCCTTAATTTCCCCCAGCTATAAATACCGCCCAAATTGTGGCTACTTTGTACAAAACTCGCCCATTAATTAAGACGGGCAGAAATAACCCCATCATCATATCTGCTGAACACGCTCAATAACCATATCAGTTTTCAGCCTTACTATTCTATTCATGATATGATTATCTTGATTGTATTTTTAAGAAGATAAAAATTAAAGATAGTCCCATAGTCCTTTGAGATTATATGTCTGTCCAGCCTATTTTTAATACTATTAAGTATTTTTGCACCTACACTTTAGACAGCTATAGCTTGCTAGCTATTTCGACGCAAAATAGGAAAACATTAGTACTGGAATTGAGTGCATGAATTGTACTGTACAAGCTCTAAGAAGTAGAAATTTGAGCATATGCATTAAACAGTTTGTAATATAATCTGGAGAGATATATGGTTATGGACTCGGGGTTGTAGTCTACAGAGCTGCTAAAAATTTATCATCAGTTATTCCCTCGATAAATTATTTGTATTTTGTTATTATTTGTATTATTTATGTTATTATCTCTTTCTTTTCCTCTGCTCACATCATTCGGGATTATTTTTTAATTACACATGTGCGAGATATCTAATTTTCACTGTGATATACGTACGTTCTTATGATAAATTTTCATACCTTGCGTAACTCCCAGTAGTGTGCCACGGTCCAGATTAGGTTAGGTTAGGTTAGGTCTGCCTAGTTCTAAAACAATCTAATTTGTGCTCGCCAAAAATTGGAAAACCCGAGCCAACTTTTGCCAAAAGCTGGGTAATGGGGTATGGCCAAAACATGATATTTGCACAATAAATGGTTGTTAAAATCGAACGAATCACAAGAATAACTATAGGAAATCTGTTTTGTCTGAAAATCTCGCACATGTGTAACTTGGAAAATTTACACATCATTCTCCTGTTCTTAGATTTTCTTCAGCAGATTTATCACACTATGGGCCGTACTCAAGTACATCCATGGTGTACACGATGGCGTGTAGTGGTACGATGGTTCTGTAGTGTGTCAATGGAGTAGTCGTACTGGTACCCCACACCATCGTATACACCATGAATGTTTTTGAATACGGCCCAATATGGTCCACAAGTTGCCTTTTGAATGCAGTAATAAATGGCACGATACTGACAAAATAATTCAATAATTAAAACACAATAAATGGCACGATACTGACAAAAAATATGAATGATAGAAACATAATAAATGGCAAGATACTGACAAAACAATTCAATGATTGAAACATATTCCCTTTTGGTGTGAGCATGACGTAACAGGCATATATATAATAGTGAAGCTAGTGTAATGTCTAAGTATGTCTCTTGTAGCTCCTTAAGGGGATAATTCACTTTTGTTACATTGGAGCACCTAGATTCCTCCAAAGTATGCCAGGAAACAGGACCAGATGAACACCAATAATGGTGTTCTGTTGCTTGGGATAGTTTGGAAGTTGCTCCAGATTTACCAACACTGTACTGTATTTCCTCCTTAAAGTTGTGTGAGACTGCTTTAAAAGTCGCATAATGCAGTGCTTGAAATCGTTCACAAATACAAGCGTAAGTTTCTTGTATATGAACAGTACTGGAAATACTGTATATTATTACCCACATGATACAATACTTATGTGATCAATCCTGAGTATAATTCACCTATAGCATCTTATATTACAGTAGTGGTCAATATTCAATGAATGACACTGATTTTCCAGTTACATTTTTATTGCAACAGCCTCTAATCTGACCAGCTAAGTAGAGCCTTTCAATAGTTTTGTGCTTTATCACTATTTACTTTCTTTGAGACAACACATTGGGTCAGCAAAGTAATGTGAGAGTGAGGAGGGAGTTTGGAACCCTCACACTTGCCTATAATGAGACAATACAAGACGTAACTGACCAAGCGCCAAAGCAAATGGAAAGTTGTAACAAATATCAGTCATACGTCAAGCACACGTACGTCATTCTGTTATGCATCCAGGAAACCCGTTGATTTTGACGATATCTAATTAGCTGTCTGTACCCACTACCCTGACTCGTAGCAAAACAATTAAAAGTCCTTATGCAAACAACAGTCAGGACCAGACAATAATGAAGACCTGTATGATGGCTTCAGTGATACTACCATGAAGCCAACATACAGTATTGATCATTATTATAAATTATTTAGCCCGGGATTGGTTTTTCCTGTACAGTATATGGCACATAGTACAAGACTTGCAAACATTGGGATAATGTATGAATAAATTGAAGGGCTATAGGCCAGAAAAGTCTTGAAGAAGGTGATTACAACGTGGAGTCATCAAAATAGCCATCATCATCATTGCCAGACTCGATCATGACTTTCTCGCATCCAGCTCAATGAACAATGTTGGCGCTTGGTGTATTGTCTGATAATGCAGTTGACAGTTTAACTTAAAGAGGGCTCAATACCCACCTCCTTTCCCTCACACCATCACTATTTGTGACTGAAAGATGGCTACAGTACATCCTAAAATATCTCGCATCCGAGTTAATCATTTTTTTTTTCTTTCTTTTTAGAGGATCAACAATGCACTAATCACAACAGAACAGAATATAATATGGGACAAAAGCATGGGTTCTGGAAGTTCTGGTTAAAAGTCTCCTCATTTGCAGGGATTCAATTTTCTTTCATTGGTCTATCACAGATATACTGCACATACGCTATCATCAGTGTATGTGATCGAAGTGTGTGCATTGTATATGGGTGTGTATGCAATGGCCCAAGGGTGTGTATGCAATAAAATATACATATACAGTACATACATATTCTCTTCATCTGTTTCCAAAGCATTATACTGTATTAGCCATGGCAGATGAGGAGATTTTTGTCCAGACTTCAACATACTGTACTTTATAGTTTTACCGTCAAGTGTACAAGCCCTGTGAATATTATATTTTTTTCCCACCTTGGCATGTTATAAATTCTACTCCAATATACAGTATTGATGAATTGATGTAGCAATGTATCCATGTATTTGGTGAAATACAAGAGTGACACTGTTACATTCACTCACACTATTGGGGTGTGGGAGTGGAAAAAGGTACTTGCTTTTTATATTTGTACATGACACAAATCTGTACACCCTAAAGATCAATCACGTAGAAATATTGAAAAAAAAAGGTATATTTTTATTTTCCAGCCATCACATTTATATAAACAGCACACTCTAGGATACAATGTGTATTACTGTACAGTATAGTCGCATTCTTCGCAAGGCAGTTGGTGATAATTATGGGTTGAAACTTTATGAATTATCAATGTTAATGCAGTAGGTGTCATGTCATGTCTTATGATCTGGCATAAAAATGAATTCTGTTGGGCAGTTATGACCATATTTACTGTGTGTCCGAAACTTTATAAAAAGTGTAACAACACTCACTAGTGCAATGTTACAACTCCAACCAATTAATATCTCAGGTGAGCCAGTTCCACCTTCTTCCCTCACCTCATCCTGACCACCAACTCATCTAACTCACCTTCATTCACACACGCACAGAAGAAAAAGAGACAAAGATGTACAGAAATACAGCTTTCCAAATAGAGTAATACACCAATAGAATGCATTACCAGAAGAAGTGGTGTGTGCCAAAAAGATTCAGAAATTTAAAGAAATATGTTATTGGGTATTAAAATATGGGACATTATGAACTTGACTCAATCCTGTAAAGATAGAAATAGTAAAGAACACCCACACATTATCTGACCTGACCCTTCATTCACTGGACTGTCCCCACCCTCTTTCATCTTCTACCACTTCACTGCACCTTACCTTTCTCTCTCACACACACACACCTGGATTAGTACTGCATGAAATAAATTATAATATTGTGGGTGAAAACTGAAATGGGTGACTATTTGGGCTAGCCATGTTACTAGGTCACATTTCCAATAAGTTATTCAGTTTGTCCTTCTCGTCACCTTTTGGGATATTATTCTTGCAAAGGACACGACTGCACTGTACAGTACTGCACAATCTTTCTAACTTTTCACTTTTGCAAATACAGCAAGTTCCACTACCTTTATCAATTATCATTTCTTCCGTTATGCTCATAAGGAGATACTCAAATAATCTGTAGTTTTATAATAAACTACAATATGTAATCATAAGAATGACCTGAAATTCCTGGAAGTATATCTGATGGCCTTTCTTTTTTACTTATCCATTGCTGGTGTATGTTATGAAAACGTGCGTGTCTTGGAAATTCTATATGCACGAGTTTAGTTCTTAGTTGTTTAAGTAAAATACTAAATTGTATACTGTACTGTATCTCGAGTACTTCACTATAAACTTGCATAAATAATCTTAATTCTTCAGTGAAGTTGCATATCTTCTTAAGTTTTGTCATTTTTCAAGATATATATATAGTGGAAGGGCCAGACTAATATTCAGTACCCGGTAATCATGTTTACACTGCAGGAAAAATGCATCCCATGTTGAACACTGCAATACCAACTGCTACATTATATCAAAAGAAATTTAAGAGAAGTACCTGTATACCTACTGCCTACTTTATAACACTTGAATATACACAGTTTTTTTACTTTTTAGAAGTGTATCATTAATATTAACCATTTCTTTATACAGCTACACATTTTATTTATTGAGGCAACAAAATAACTTACTCTTTTGATTAATATAGATAGATGTGAAGGGGATATTTCTTTAAAGTCTATAAAACACACACTATACAAGAGAGATGATGCATATGCTTCATAGAGAATAGGTGCTCAACTGATTATTTTGATGTGGGTGGATGAAAATGGGAAACGCCACACTGTGCTCAACTTCCACCGATACTGCCCTGGTCTACTGGATATGAAGATTCAATTGGTTCTATTGTACAATGTTGTACTGTACTGTATGCTGCAATATAACACTCAGGCAAACTGGATCCTTAATTCATCAAAGCCTCACTGATACAAATTTGGTACAGAATATATCTTGGTACAATTTGCCTAAATTAATATGATGCCATCAAAGATGAAACTATTCAACAAATGCTTGGCAACTTTTCCCATAGGAATAGAAAATTAACTTGTTAGGCAATGACAGTGACTTGTATGATGGTTCTATGGAATTGCCATATTTATTTACAGTACAGTACTGTAAAAGATTTCTTTCTTATATCCACCTTGCCAAAACAACAGTAATCTTGTCAGTCTCTTTGAAATTTACTACCCCCTCCCATTGAAAGCTACTGTACATGTAGCATGTATGCAGATATCAAACAAAAAATTTCTCTACCAAACAAGCTGTCTGTAGTGAAACTAAAAAGTCCTTGAAAGCTACCAATTCTTCCAAACTATGCAAAAATACAACCCAAAAGCTTCAGTTTAGATGGAATGTATTATGGATTAGTCTGGAGAATCCAGTAACCTCCATTCACCATCAACATCTTGCCCTTTATTGATGCATCAATGTATATATATGAATAACATGATCGATGGAAATTCAGCATAGAATGGTTGGTTTCTGGACAATGGAATCTTTACCAGTGAGTAAATTTTAACCATGATACCATACAGGGAAACATAATTAAATAAATATTACCTGGATATAGTAAAACATATTACACGCTTTCACACACATACAGTACTGTACTTGGGGTCATGTACAAGAAAAGTTATGGACTAGACAATGACAATGACTGGTATGATGGCTCCATGTATTGTATTATATATCTATAAAGACACTATACCAGTTCACATCACTGTCTACACAGACCATGACTTTTTTGGCATGTAGCCCTTTGGTGTTATGATTTGTTGGAGGGAAAATGGGGAGGGAACCTTGTATGTCAGAACCCATATGAGAGCTTAAGGGGCCTGTAAAATAGTCAGCAAAATAGAGGGAGCAAATTCCTCTAAACTGTACCACAAAACAGCATATGTGTTTTCCACTGCAAAGTTTGGATTCAGTAGCCTGTATTTTGCCAATGATATTACGTAAAACCCCTTAACTATCAGGATGAAGGAAAGGGAATAATTAACTGTGCCATCTCGATTCATGAGTTCAAGAGAAGCTGTACTTACTTGCATTAAATATTCTTGTCTGAAATAAATAAAATGCAGTTAATGAAGGAAGCAAGAGATTCCTTCAAACTGTGACACAACATTCCACCTTTACTTGGGTATAGTAGTATTGTATTTTTTATTTTCTTCAACCACACTTTGGAGGAACCCTTTGCATCCAACATACTAACATCATTTTACCCATAACTTTGAACTCCCTCAAGTTGGCTGAATAGAAGAGAGGATGGCCTTCAGCTACAGGTTTAAGATAATGTCAGCAAATTGTAGGCTACTGATTTTCCCCATTTTAGTCACAGAACTGTCTTCTTCAGTAGGTAGATAGGTGCTGACTTGTGACACAGTTGGAGGCATCAGTAGCCTCCAACTTACTGATATCACAGTTCTCTTTAAAATTTGAGGCCACTGACAGAGGAGGGTCAAAAGTACCAATTGAACCAAAACAGAACTACTGTACAGTACCTTTTTATGTAGCCTACACCTTATGTGACAATAGAGGATATCAGTTTCACTTTCAGATTTATACCATTTTTTTGTTAATATGAATACAGTATAGTACAGTACAGTATACAGTAATACCGAAAGACAGACCATCCTGTGTATGTTTTCCCTTATCATTGAGTTTTTTGTTTAGTATTTATTGGGATGCTTTTGCCCTTCCTCTGACAATGGCCTCATTCATCTTGCTGAGATACAACTGGAATTCTTTGGCACTGTACAGCTTTCTACATGGAGTAAATTCATCCAAATCATAATAAATTGGGACATTATTATAACTGGCTTGAAATACTGTAATGCATCAAGAATATTACTTTGCATGATGTACTTTGCTGTTATTAGGCACCAGAAAACCTCTTTCTATATAGTCTCCTACCATCACCATCCCTTCCTTCAATCTGTTATCAAAATAATAGAAAAAATGAGGCATGTACCGTATTAGTAGACACCCATTAGTGGTAACATCATTTGCATGGTGGATCAATTTTAATCATCTTACTTTGACTAACAACAGATAATCTTAGTCACAAGAGGGACAACCCTCGAGCTGAGAAGTTAAACAGGACTTTGGAGAGAACAAATAATTCTTTACCAATTCATAGGGACACCACTAACAGAGAATTTCCATGATACTGCATGACAATATTGTGGCTGTCTTGAAAATACTGTATCTCTTATTGGTTTACAAGTTATGCATAGGTAATTATAGTTTAGCAAATGAAATACAGTAGACTAGTCTTGTGCACATAATTTCCTCCTCCAAGGAAGTTATATGAGTGAAGTAGAGGGAAGGGGGAGAGGAAGGGAGGGGCTGACATAGAATGAGGTAGAGGGAAGGAAGGAGGAGAGGAAGGGGCTGACTGAGAATGAGGTGGAAGGAAGGAGGAGAGGAAGGAGACAAATGAAAATGAGGTGGAAGGAATGGAGTCAAAGGGTGTATGGAGGAGGACACGGCATATGAAGCATTTGGAATTAAGGCATCTGAAAATAGATAGAATCAAAGTGGTACAAAATGAATGTCTAACAATATATCCCTCATTTGAAAAATAAACAGGTTCAGAATTTAACCCTAGTTCTGTATTATCCACAAACCAGGCCACTGCCACAGTGATATACTATTCAATCAAATCAAACCATACAGTATGATTAAAGGGGTTAAAACATTACTGGTAAATTGGAGGTTACAGATTCCTCTAATCCATACCATAAAATAACACCACTTCATCTAAGGCAGTATGCTTCCTGGTACAGTCTGCAGCAATCAGTATCTTCCAATTTAACAAGAACATCTTACTCCCTAAAGTGATGGACAATGGAGCATGAAAAGTTATAATATATGCTACTGTGTATATAATATATATAAATACATATAACTGTAAAGTTTACTCTCATTTGATAATAGCTAAAATGTATCTGGTATCTAAAAATAAATATTCTAGATAGAATTATAATACATATTATAAACTTTATTCATCTGCTATGTTAGTACGTTTCGTTCCCATACACTGCTAGCAAATTCATATGATGACATTCAATAACACTTAAAAAGTTCAATTATCTTCTTCCAAAAATACCAACTGTCACTCATACCTCTGAGATTAAATATTATAAATCTTAAAATCTTATTCTGCTGTCGGTCCAGACAACATTTCTTAATAATTAGTACATACTGTATGTCATTTCATTTGGGGCAGTATACAAGACAAGTCACGGGCTACACACTGACAATAACCATTAAGACGATTCCTTTTACAGTCTTGTTTGTGAAGCCATCATAGTCATTGTTTAGTCTGGGATTTTTCTTGCATATTGCCCTCAGTACTGTACACATCATTACAGCATACACATCACAACCTTCCATTATGGTTATATCACATTCCCTTCTCCAGTGTTTCTCATACAGCTTGGCACACACATTGAATTAACACTTTGGCCAAATTACAATATGATGCTGGACTCAAAACCATTATTACACTCCAACATGTGATAAACTCAGTGAAATTTATGCTAGGAGGGAGCTATTTACAACTCCTGATTTCAGGCCAAGTTTAATTTTGGAATTTGGACCATTGACACCCATAATGTATAGCTATATGTAAGACAAGTCATGGCCACAGCAATGACAATGATGGGTACGATGGCTCCATAAATATTACATGGAACCACCCAACTTGTCATCGTCAACAGGCCCAAGACGTATTTTGCATGTGGCTCACACAAATACAGTATTATATTGGACCCAAAAAAAGAGACACTGACGTCCATCCACATCACCTTTCTCATCTCCTCAATAACTTAATTTTTGTCAATTCAAAAATGCAACCCACAGCCCCAGTGTGTTAATGCAGTACAGTACAGTATATGAAAATGCTATATGAGAAGCCTTTTACTAACAACATACGCTAATGCTACACCTTTTTTCCAAGTCAAAAATATTCATCAGCATTACCAATATAGACCTGGTGTGATCTCTTACATTATATCTCTCTACCTTTGTAACACAATTTTTCTTGATGCTGATGCTATACTTTATACAAATCTCATTATCCCTACAAGAATGAGCAGTTAAATTCTTTTTTTTTTTTTATCATAGCTACTTCTCAAACAGGTAAGATGTTACTGGCAAATTGGAGGTCAGAGATTCCCTCAAACTGTGCCAAGACACACAACTACTGAACATCAGTATAGCCAATATGTTTTGTGACAGTTTGGAAATTCTATAGCTCCTTAATTCACCAACAACATAACCCATAATCATGTATATATAATCTTTCCCCTTCCACCAGAAGCTATACACCGATAAGCATATGAAGTCACTAGCAGCAACTGAACTATCAACCATCATCCACCTCACTTCACCTCACAACACTCCCATATCATACAGGAAGAGCAAGAGCTATACTGATCGATTCACATTCTGGACTAAGGAAAGCTTGGCACATTCCTTTCTTGTTTCTGGGTGTGACATCAAGAGCAGCAGCAACAGCAGCAATTAACCTTTAAAAAATGGGCGACTCCTTCTACTGTAATTTCGTCCAAGAAACAATTTTGATATTCATAGGTGAAAAAGTAATGGTACATTACATGTACCTAAATCAACCTACAAACAACAGCTTGAGTCATTAGTAAGACACTTGGACTAACACCAGACATAATTAAATTGTTACACTAAAATCCCCATTGTCTAATGGTTAAACAATTCATTCTCAGCAGCCACAGCAGCAACTTGCACTCAATTTCACACACATAATCGCATTCACTGAAAAATATCTTGCCTTGGGAGTTTTACAGTCTTGCAGGAGATGCTAGAAGTTTTCACATTAAGTACAATCATATCTCCATTAATGTGTGGTTTAGCAGCAAGTTTCCCGTCTATGACAGTATGATTTTGTGGAAGGAATTATTCTCTCTTTAACATAGTTTATCCACCAACAATAGGATTTTTTTGGACCGAGCAGTTGGTAGTTGTGTGCCTCAACTTGAATGTTACCCGGTGGAACTGAGTGAGTTTCTCCCTCCCAGCCATCCAACCTTTCAGAACTTCCCCCTTTTCCTCTACTACTTGAAATGTTCACAAGACTTCATTTTATTGTTGATCATAAAAGCTCCCGTAGAATATGAGTAAACAAGTATTTTTCAGTGCTAGAATCATTCAGTATTTGTAAGGCCAAAGCATTCACAGATATGTGTAACAATCAGACCCATTCAATAAATCAGTTCGCCAATTCAAACAAAAGAAAGTGAGTTCCAACTCTCGACTGACAGTGAAAATATGTTAACATGTAAAATTTGATGTTTCAAATGCCACATCTCTTCTTCAGTATATAGAGAAGGTATGGCATTTAGACTAAACTCTGCAATGCGATGACTCATCTAAAGTTAGTCTTTCATAACTAAGATAAAAAGAGTTGTAAAATGGTGATGACAGTTGTGAAAATTTGCAAGAGTATCCAAAAACCTTGTTTGTTTATTTTTATAACCATTCAAAGTTAATGTATCTAGTGTACCTAAAAAGAGACATAGTAGTTTGAGCATGAAGATTATTACACATCAGAGAATATAAAGCACTAAAAGTCAACTATTTTCTTGCTAATGGTAAACTTCCACAAATGATATTGTACAGGGTAACTATGACTGGTCACAGATTGCCATCCAAGTGTTGAAAGCCAAACAACAGCCAATCAGTTACATCCTACTGACATCGACTGTGGAAAATTACATTTAACTTGAAAAAGTGGACTACAGTGGGTCATTCCTGGCTGCAGCTGTCCTTTCCTCACTCTGCTAACAATCACCTAGCAATTTTTTCTGCTGCTGATGGTAAATATCCACAGACAGTATCATAAAGACTAACCCAAATTGGTGGAAGTTCAGGACCAAGAGGTTATGTGTCACACATACGGTAATCAAATATGTATTGACTGTAGAAATTTACTCTATTATCAGTTAGAGAAAAACAGATAACAGTACTGTAATAAATTACAGATAGAGAAGTGACCAAAGAAGATAATACCTGGGGATAAACTAATATTTGTTGTCAATCCATCCCCTACAATTACAGTAACTTGACCCTTCAACCACATTTGACTACTTACATATACAAGTAATAGGATTTTCCTCTGAATAATATTACCCTCTTCCTCTACTGAATTTAAAATAATCCCTGCTAAGCCTTCAGCAATAGATAATGTTTTCTGTTTTTACTGTAGGTATTGCCAGAAGACCTATGAGCCTTAGTCTTTTTCAGCAAAATGGTGAGTACTGATTCCTCCAAACTGTAATATAGAACATCATCTAAACTGAGGACCCTGCTTTGTGGCATACATTAAATGAATCAGTAGGACCCAATTGTCTGACAATGTTTTAGGTCCCTTCAAGCTAGTGATCAGCTGCTCATAACACTCAATGGGAAACACTAATGAAGGATGAGACTGAACTCTTATACTGTACATTTATAGTCACACAACAACAACAGGAACCTGTATAAATGCATCCTATAAAGGGGATTATGATTTTGTCAATGAACTGGAGGCTACAGCTTCCTTAAAACCATGCCACAAATATCCAAGCAACAGTATAACAATACTGTATGTTATACTACAGCCATGCATTTTGTTAACACAATTTGGAGGAAATAAGAGTCTCTAGATTGCCAACAACATCACATGTCCCTCAACTCTTTTACAGTATCATGACTCACCATGGACTAAGTGGTGCAAGGCAATTCCATATTCAAGGAAAAGACATGGGTAGATTATCATGATCATTTAATTGTCTGTAAACTGAGCCATCCTTCAAGTCATCATTGCTTAGCCCAAGTCATTTCTACAGATGGCCCTGAGTACTATCAATACTTGTAACCCCAGAACCATCAAGCATTAATCAGGTTTCAACATATTTATGGAGTTTCTCCGTCACTATTTGCTGCAGCCAAGAATAAGACACCAATACTCTACGAAGGCTATACATGAAGTTGAGCTGCCTAAGAACACACCCAACCAACCAGACGTCTGACCCATCTCTTGCACAGGACAACTGATGCCAAAAGTAGTTATTTTTCTATGGCTTATGGTGTAAACTCCCAACCTCTGTAAGAACTCTTTGGGGAAAAATAAGAACATACTGTGATGGTTTGTGTGTCCATAAACCATTAGAGTAATTTTTGATGCTTCCAAAAGTATTTAAAATATTGGAAACTTACATCATCCATAGAAAGATTCCCAATTTGGCAAATATGTATGGGACAACACGCAGACAATTTTCTTACAGACTACTAGTAAATTTTTTAAATCCAGTACCAACAATTAGTTCAAAATAAGTCAACAAATTTCTCTTTATTATAATAATCTGATATTTTTTTTGGTTTTCTTCACACTCCTGCTTCAGCCATGGACATAGAATTTCTACTGTACAATGAGACTGTTTAACAAACTACGCTCATGTTGTCGAAATCTTGATATCCAGTTACTTTATGGGGATATGTGTTGTCAGGAAACTGAAGGCTACCAATACTCCCAAATTGTGGCAAGAAACAAACCATGCTACCTCAATTCATCAGTTTGTTATGAAGCACAATTTGGAAGACTCTGTTGCCTTTATTTCAGGGACAGCATTACAGTATACCCATTAATATGTAGGTAACAATACAACATTTCCATGAAACTGCTATTTGAAGATGCACATGATTACTGGTGAACATAATAAAAAGATGAATCTTTATTTGCCTGTGTTTAATGTACTTTAAGAGACAGAAAGAAATTAAATAATAGTGCCAGTCAACTTAGACCATATGATATTAAGGGCCCAATGCAGCTAAAGTCATGAGAGAGATAGTGCCAATGAATGGAAGGTATAATGGTTCACAGCCATGATACACTACTGGTCATTATCACTGTCTAGCTCATAGTTATCACTGCACAGGCCCTATTTCACTATGCAAAGGAACTATGAATTACAAGATGAAACATCACAGATACCAATTTGCAATTACAATCCAGCTGTTGTTTTATCACACTGGATTACATTATAAAGAGGCTGGATGCTTTCAGTGAATTGAAGGACATCAATATCTCTAAACTGTGAAAAGTAACAGACTACTCAGATTATGTTGTCTGTTTTGTGGCACAGTAAGAAAGAGATAGTATCCCCAAATACACTGAAAACATCACAAGTTAAATGACACTTTTAATCCATTAAATTAGAAGAGGCAGTGATGGTCTCAGTTGGTGAGAGTAAGTACTGACGGTGGCTGTGGTGAATGTATGGGTATGGCTATGACTGTGGTGTGTGCACAGTGCTTGTAGTGGTAGTAGTAGTAGTCGTACATGTTGTGCTAATGGTAATGGGTAACTGTATGGTGTTGGTAGTTGCAGTGGTGATTGCAATGGTAATGCTAAGTGTGCATGGTGGTGGTGGTGGCTGTGGTAGGAGTATGATGGTGGTGGTAGTGTGGTGCTCAGGCTGGGTTCCATCACGGTTCCTCATAATTATGGGCTGCAAAGAGGCTTTAATTACAGGTATATTCTCGTACCATCAACATCAAGACGTGGGATAAAACAATGTTAACAATAATGAAGGCTACTTACTTCTCCAAACTGTTTTATAAAACAGACTATCTAAATATTGGTAATGGTTGTGTGTCTATTGGCACAGTTTGCAAAAATCAGAAACTTTTAATTTACCAACATCTCTATAACCAAAGGCAACTACTCAGCCACTCTGGACAATTGACGACTGATCCATGACAAGAGCTCTGTCACATAGTAACATTTCATTGCCATCCTCCAAACTGGGGTTCCACTTCCTATACTTCAACCAAAATCAAGGGTTTCCTCCAACTTTCTAAGACCAAGTAGCAAGCCTAAAGATATGGGTTTCTCTCCATCTTCTACAAACAAATTGGAGGACAAGAGATTCATCTAACCTCTTAAAAACAAGTTGCAAGATCAGAGATTCTTCCAATCTACTGTACTGAGAAGTTCAAGGATAGAGGAAATCTATTTTTACTCAAGGAGAGGAAATGTTGAAGTGTGAGATTGGCCTAACTAAATATTACCATTAAAAGAATAACAACCAGTACACAATACTGTACAGCTCTTTCTCAGTCTTGCAATGGGTGAGGTATATCAACATCTTTTTTTAAAGCTTTTCATGGTGGTGCATCCAGCCTGGCATTCACTGCCTGCCACTCAAGTCAACAACACATACTGCTGAATAAGAAATACTACTGACACACCTGGGATTGGAATTCACATTCATCTGAGCATTAGGAATATTTCAAAGTCCTATTAACCATACTACTGTACTGAACTGTATAGTAAATACTGTAATGTGAAATGAGCACAATGTATAATCACCTGGTCTCCTATCTTGCACTTGAGACCTACTGACTCTACCACTAAGGTATTCAGTATTCTCAGCCTGACTAAGTGTTCAAATACCATCTTTGTCAGGGGTATTTCCTTTCCAACAAATTGTTGGGTAAGGTACCCATATTGTAAATATGCAACACATACTGGGCCTCAGACTGTAAACATGACCACCCCTGACTAAAAGTCTTAGCTCAGCAGAATGCAAATGAATTCATCATACAGTACTTCAGTTTTTGTTATAACAATTGGCATATCGTTAAAACCATGGTGATAAATGAAGTGTCATAAAATAAATGTGATATTTATCTTCCCCATAAGCATTTATGGCAGAGCATTATCAATTACAATAAGTTCAAGACCATGACCAATACAATTAGGTACAACTTTGATGATATGCCTTTGTAAAAAAATATGCACATTACTAACATAAAAACACCTTACTAGCTTTTGAACCTGATACTTTTCTCAAGAAGAGCAAATCTAGCAGTGGCTTCTATTAACTTAAGTTCTGCATTCATGCAGCACTTGTCTGTCTCATGTCAAAAATCAAACAATTAATACCGACAACTGAAATGCACGCACTCTGCAAGTATGATGCAATGAACTCGTTAAAGTGATTGGTCAGTGTGTCAAAATTTAATACATTACAGTGAAAAAGTGAAACAGTAAGGGGCTTCACAAAGCATAAGAAAATTACTATTGTACAATGCATACAATGATCTTTGTGCATGCTAATGTTATCTTCTATTCCGTACTGAACAGTACTTTGTTTTAGTTTACAATTACATTCAGCTGTCAAAAGATCTCCCATTGCCAAGGGGTCAATTTACAATCTTGGGGCCCCATTTTAGCTAACTATACATGACTATGACTGTCCAGATGCTCTTTATTCTTTTGACCCATATTGTTAGCAAGTTCCTGGCACCTTCACAGTATGGATAGAAAGGCCCATATGGATGTGCATCCAGCTATCACCCACAGAAAATTTACACACTCCAAAAGTACAGTACAGTCACAGACATAAAATTTTGTCTCGGCCATATAAGCTCTTATAATAAATAAGTCTTGACAATGCAACAGGACAGTTAGCTGAATTTCCTTGTACAATATGTGTAATACAGGCTGTATGTCTATTTCTGTGAGCATACCAGAATGACTTTATTTTAATTCTCATATACACTAACAATATAGTCATGAGTTACTGAAGGGCAGGAAGGGACATGAACTTTACCTCTGCAACTGTAGTCAGTCACTGTTATTCTCACATTTCAGACAAGTAAAAGCAATATTTCCAAGTGATTTCTCTGACATGAGTAGTGAGATCAATATAACTTGCAAAAAGGTCGTTACTTTCTTTTACTGTACTTTCCTTGGTTACTCAAGGAAGGTCGATATAATTATGGGATCCCAGAAAAATCCTAAACAACTATGAATGGGTTTATCATCACCATGCTTGCTGCGAATCCAAAACAGTGACTACCCATCAACAATCTGTAAAAGGATTTGTAAATTGTCCATAGGTGACACAGTTCTCATCAAAAAATAACAATTACAACATTCAAAAATAAATTTCATGATAAATAAAATTAAACTGAAGCTTGATTGTCCATTTTCACAACACAGCAGCAGTAGCAATACTCAATTTCCCTTACTCTGAAGGACTGATCTCTCACTCTGGATTTACTTAATACTATACCTACAAACTACCTACATAGGTGAATTCGAATGGGGGGGCTCCTTATTTAAGAGCCATGTGATGTTGTTGGTGAATTGAAGACTAGTTATTTCCCCAAACTGTGCCACAAAACAAACAACCTAAGCAATGTGTTTCTTGGTAGCTTGGAGGAATAGGCAATTTCTAATTCGCCAACAATATCTCGCACCCTTTGAACCACATATCTCCTCATACACTTAAAACAGAATCATTACCAAAGTTAACTGTGGGACTCGCTAGCTACCTTAATTGATGCTAATGGCTGCTATGTACACACGCAAACGCACAAACACACACGAGTGATCATCTCCATAAGAGAATAAGATAACATAGTTGCCAGGCTTGAGTAAAGCTACCTAATAAATATTCAGCATCCCAAAATTAGAGTCAGATGCAAGGTTACTTTTCTTCTTCTGTGTTAAGTCAGTGAGATATTATATAGTATTGAAAATAACAGTTCTGTCCATTTATAATATTCAAAACCACCCTTAATGATGACACCCAACTTATTTCTTTACTTCCATAACAAAAATATAATCACTTTAAGAATGCATTGTAAACCCAGTGGGAGGTACTGCCAAAGAGCAGCTTTTGGTTTATGTTCCCCATGCTGAGTAATACTATCATTAAAAACGTCATGCTTATTGATACTAACTTGCTATGGTTATGATTATCTTCCCAAGATCATAGTCAGTCAATCAGTTTAGTTATAATTATCTTCCCAAGAAAATGCTCATTTATATGGTTTGGTAAAGAATTCATTTTTCACCAAACCATTTTCAGCATTATAATGTGTTTATGAATATTTGATCCTAATTACCAACTAACATCCACTTCCTTCTTCCTTCCAGTAATGCTCTACCATCATCCCAATAACTGAACTTTCATTAAAAAAAATTTTGTCCAAGCATCCACAACTACGATTATCATAGCTATTTGTCACTTACTGCATCCTTTCAAAAGTTGCAGTCACTTACCTCTCACACACTATGTCACTTCAAGGTCAGAAATGACTACCTGACCACCTTAAAATATTCATTCATCAATCTGTCATCATTATCATCATCATAGCACACAGGTATCATCTCTCACTCCTCAGTTACCAGCCTACAAGCAATATATAAGTACAGCTGTGGCAAAAAGTAGGTGGGAAATAACAGTGAGTGAGTGAATGTTGGATTGCAAACAAGAAAAGTCATAGGCTAGGTAGTGATTATGACCGGTACAATGGCATCTCATAGATTATCTCAAGTCATGTCATCATCATCATCATCACTAAGTCCATGGTATTTCTTATATACAAGGGACCATGAGCTGAATGCAACAGTTTGAACTCTCAAGGATAAAAATTGCTCCAGCTCACAGCTCATTGATGTGTGGTCAAGGCATCCATCATCTATACACTCCCTGGTCTCCACCTTTCAACCACAACTGTACATCTCCATTGTTCATAACATGAGATGGAAGATCTTTCACAGGGTTGTATGTAAGAAAAGTCACAGTGTAAAAAATGACATTGACCAGTACAATGTCTCCACAACACGATATGGAGGCATCACAGCAGTCATTATCATCTAGCCCAGGATTATACTTACATATGGCCAATAATCTTAAAAACACTGACTGAAGAGACATCACAAGATCTCCCTTGATAAACTACATACCTTTATAACGTCAATTTATGTGCTACTCTCCCAAAACGAGCATAGGAAATAAAGTACTTATCATATATGGCATGTTAGTTACATCATCAGTAAATACAGTATCTATATTTATGCAAGGAAAAAATCATACTGTTTGAAAATATCTTTGTTTGGGTGATTCTTAAAATATTTCACAACAGTCCACAAATTACTTCATGTATATTATTAATTGACAATAATAAGATTTAGATACAACAGTAGATACAAAATCAAATACTGTATGCAAAAATATTAACAAGCAGAGGAATACTGGTAAGATAATCTTGAAATAAAATACTGAGGAAAAGTAGTTACATAAATGCATTCATTAAGAAAGTTTACATAGAAATCATAAGTTAAAATAGTTGCTAAGAATATATTACAGTACAGTAGGGCCACATGGATCGTGATTTTATATATAGCAGCAGAGAATACAGTAGTACAAGCTGCTAGAATGTACACAGCAGGTTGCCGCAACTCTAATACCGTATGCCAGGTAATTGACACAGCTGAGTTACCAGGGTTGACCTTCCACACAATTGGGCTATTTTTACGTGATAAAAGGGAGATATTTTGGGGATCTGTGGGATGTCAAAATATGGTAAGTGACAGTGTATAGTGTGAGAAAATTAAAAACTGTTAAAAGATTGAGTACTGTATTGCCAACTGAGTGGTAATGAGCTGCAAGAATATTATAAGGGCCTCACCATGTCATTTTATGTTAAAAATATAATAGTTAATGTTTTCTAACAATTAATACTGTCTAGGATAGATACAGGAAAAGTCAAAGAATGAAGAAAAATACCACGGTCAAAATACATGAGCTAATTTTTGGCTAATTTCATATTCAAAGACTGGGCTATTATTGGGTACTTTTCAGGTAACATTCTGAGGGAAAAGGACCCTCCAACATGGCAACTCAGTACACACAGTTGCAGGATGACATTTGCTACACAGGTGAATGTCTCCGTATTCTACAGGTTAAAGACAAATAATAGGAGGGGTTATACCTAAAGTAGAGTTGAAAAAGTTCCAAACTAATTTGATTTTTTTAAGGAAAGAAGGTTGCCCCAAGAGCACTGTAGTGACTTTATTGTTAGTAATGTTATCTTTGTGGCCCATCTGTACTGAACACTTGTAAAATACTGAAAATAATCACAGAAATTTTAATTATTATCCCATTCCATTATCTTATTAGAAATTACTGTTTTTTCCAGTTGAAATCAATATCAAAACTGAACTGTGTTTGCTTGAATCTCACCAGTCAAGGGTTAGCAATTACTAATAAACCAATCAGATGCAAAGTAGGAGCTAATAAGACATCAATAGTAGACATTTACCATCAGCAAGGAAAAGAATAAAAAAGATTGTAGATGGTCATGGAGTTATCCAGCTTCAGTCACTGAGAAAATATAACTTATCATGACACCGGAAGCCTTGGATACCTTATAGATGAGAAAGCCATTAAACACTATGATGTCCTTCTTAGCCATTTCTCTCTGTATAATTATGGGCTGTATACAAGATAGGCCAAAGGCTAAGCAATGGAAATGAATGGTACAATGACTCCAAAATACTGTATGGATCTGTCATACTGGTTCATACTCACTGTCTAGCCCACTGGTTGTCTTGCATATGGCACTTTGTTAACATAAATGAATTTTATGCATTCTGACCCATTAAAGGTGCATTTGCAATCACAACATTCATGAAAGGTTACAAAATGAATGGCTGCAACTGAATATTAATTACAGTAAATTATACATTATATCCACCATACCAAGTGGGCAAAAACAATAGAATTGATTTGAACTGTTGATGAATAGGTACAGTACTTTCTTCTTACTTGGGATATGTTCTGATATTTTCACATTAAGTTAACCTCATTATTATGGCAAGACTCAGTAAGCAATTATTATATATGGAAGAGATTGGCTTTAATGTTTAATCAAATTCATATTAACTTTTCATTGTATTCTGTTACTAAGTATCATAACATAAGTTAAAGAACAAAATATCCATAAACTTATCTAATATAAATTAATAGCATGTACACATTAAGTAGCAAAGAGAATGAAAAAATATCTGTGTGAAATCAGCTTTAAAGTTGAGTATACTGCACAGTAATTCAGTGGAACAGTATGTTTGCACTGGCATTGTTGTTTCCAAGGTTAGTATACAAATAGGGCACAGCATGTTATCAAGCTATGGCCAATAATGTAACCTACCATGACTTGTGTGATATTCCAGGAGACGTGTTTATATGGACCACTTGAAAGAAAAGCTGTGGGCTTGATGATGAAAATGATAGGTACAATGGGCCCCGTGAACATTACCTGAGGTCATCCTACTGGTCATGGTCATCATCTAACCATTGACTTTTCTTGTATATGGTATAGTAACAATACTCTCCCAGCAAACTGACAGCACTGGGCTTCCACCACACACCAGAATGAATACACTGCTAAGGAAGTAATTACAAAGTTGTTGGCAAACTGAATGTTATTTATTCTTCCAAACATGACCATGAAATGCACTATCACAGTGAAATTCATATAACAGTTTTTCTTTATCTGAAAGTAAATATCCACAGCCAATATCATAATGGCTAAAAGCAATACGTCAAAGCTGTCTCTCAAATTTAGGAGCAATTCATCAGCCACGTCAATGAAACCTATTGTTATCAGATGTGGACATTTACTGTCAGCCTGGAAAAGAACTAATTATACTTTATATAGTCTACTCTATGGCACACCTTGGAAGTATTAGCAGCCTCCAGTTAGCAATAACTCTCTTGGTTCCTTAAGTACGTATTGAGCGGCACAATTTGATGAGCTTCTGAACATGCTAAGTGCTCAAGCTGGCATGGGTTTGAGTTTCAGCTTTGTCCAAGTTGCTTTATGTAGGATATCATACACTTCATAAGAAACAAACACACTTTTCCATGACCGCTTAGCCTAAATTCCATGGCTAATTTGTATCAAAAAATAAAATGCACTTGAAAAATATATTACCTATAACAAAATAAGATGCAAAACATAAAATCTACACACTGTACCTTCAATAACACATATATGGAATACTTGTACAGTACCAGTACTGTATAATGATATAGATAATATATAAGTTTCTCTTCTTGTGTACACCTTAGCAGAACTAAATCAATCACAATCAACACGTCATACATCCTGACTCAAACTGCACTCATCATTACCAAGTTTCATAGCAAGGATGAATAACAATCACATATGGTACATAAACCCAAGCCATATACAGTACTGTAAATCTGATTATGGTACTTTAATTTTGTTACTTTATTATTATTGCTTCAAGAAACAAACAAATAAAAAACATATCAAAATGAAAATCTTACAGACATCTGTAATTTGTATTTCTTTTTCACAACCTCTGCCTCAAAACCTTATCCATTAGATGTATAGTATATGAAGTACAGGATAGATGATGCACACTGTACAATCATGTTTAAGTACTTGACAGCTTTATAATACTGTACAAATAATGAGGATGAAACACAAATGGCTGACTTTTTGTTAGATATACTATCACTAACCACCCATCATTCTTCCTAGGTTGAACCTCAATCCCAATTTTACTTTTCACCACAATGGGACAAAACAAATTCAGAAATGCTAAGTAGATGCTGTTGATTGTTTTCTGTACGCCTGCCTCGAAGCTCCAAGTTGTTGCACTCTACTCAGATAAAGTTTCCTATAGCTACCTAATTAGCATATTAAAGCATGGTGAACAAAAAATGCAGAAAACAGAACAAAATAATTGCTCTTTTTCCTTCTTTATCTCAAGGGCAAGGTTTAATAATAATCTACCGCCATTTCCTCGTTATTTTGTCCAAATCATTGAACGAAGACAAGTTTGATGGCACATCTTCAATGTTTCCTCCCTATTTTACACTTGTGGTTCTCAAATCTCTAACTTTTTGTTAACTCTCTACAAATCAAAACAGCAAATAAGAATTTCAGACAAACTTTACACAAACCAGATATATTTTTTATAGAAATTAATGAGCAAGGAGTTGTAATTTCATCTTCTACTGTCAGTTCCTTTCTGATTCATTATATGCATCTTTTATATTTTGTTTCCTTCCAAACATCTGACTCTCTTACTGGAAGCAGTTGACAGAAAGTGCACACTTGCATGCAGACATGCACACACGAGACAGTTCCTTACCCGTACACCACTTCACGAGTAAATGGGGATTACAGTATTTCTCTTTTATCTCTTCATTCTCTCTATCTTTACATTTTAATCAATTTTCTATTTTTTCCAAGACATAATTCACCATACACACAGGAGGCAGAACAACAACAACAATAAAACAAGACACAGAAAAACTTTATGACTACCTGTCCATCCATTCTCTCTCACTCGAATCGATCACAGACGATGGTGGATGATACCTTCTTACCCTGGGTTATTATTTTCCATCCTTTACCACATCCTACTTCTACTTCTTTTCTTCATCCACCACCACTGGTGACAGCAGTATTAGTGGCAATGACACAACAATACAAAACTAAAACACCACCATTGCTAAACTACTTCTGGTCTTTTCACTTCCATTCCCACCATCTTTTTCCACAATCTTTTCTTGTATCCTTTCTTTCACCCAGGAGTTGCAGCAGCGATGACAGAATGGTGTGAAACAATAACACCACCACTATTACACTGACAATCAGCCGTCATCACTATTGCCCCTCTGGCATCACCACCATTGCTCAACTGTCCACCATCAGCTGTCGTCACCACCACCCTCACACCGGCACCTCACGAGTAGATGGTGATGACCTCCCTGCCTCCACCCCGTACCATCAGCACTCTCTCCAGCCCCTCCGTCAGCACCTCCAGGAACTCCATGTAGTTGCTCTCAGACTCGGGCCTAGAGGTCTTCGGTGGCCCAGGTAAATTGATGATGACCAGCTGGGAGTTGTGGGACTTGTTCACAATCACCTCATTAAGCTTCACTGCCGTATGCATCCGACGCACGTTGGCCTCGTCCCTGTGAAGCAAACACACAAATAATCTTAATTAATTTTCTTTCTGGGAAAAAAAAACCAGTTCCCTGCCAGTTGATATAAAACTTAGAATGCATGTTTTGAGTCAGGTCCAGTGTTTCTGTACTGTAGATAATGATTTACTATGTAATAGCTGGGTGTAATTTGTCATGATTTGCAATAAATCTACCACACAGCAAAGAAATTTTATCTAAAACATTCTTGATGGTAGAGGTGTGACAGTAATTATCCCAAGCTACCTGTGATATATCAAGCAAATTGAAAGGCTATTGAATCCTTTAAACTGTACAACAATACAGCATTCATACTACAGAAGTCTATCTCATAGCATAAGTTGGAGGGATCTGGAGCCTCTGATTTTTTAATAATACAGGCCCCATATTAAAGGAAAGGGAAATGTTAGAGGACCAAATCCATTATACACTTCATAAAATTACTGTACAGTAGTTGGCTTAAAACTTGTAGACATATTAGGGGAACTGAACCTGCAAAAAAGTTTGGAGTAAATTTTCACCGGTTTGTGAAATGAAGATTATTCACAATTCAACGATAAGTACACCAATTTGGATAGGTATGGTTATAATCAGTTTCATGAATAAATAATATAGTCAAAATTAATCTTCATCAAAATCAGGTCAATAATAATTCAAACTACATTAAAGTACAAGTAGTTTACACCATCTGAACTTTTAAATGTGAAAAACTCTTGAAATGGGAATGAATAGTTTCTATAAACTGGATTATTACTCGATTAAAATAAGAGAACTACTAAGGTTAACTAGAATTATACCCCACTGATTTTCAAGGCAAGCTACGGTACAGTTAATAAGTAAATACTCAGATTCAAAAGTACAACAGGCAAGAGGAAATAAATCAGAGAGAAGTTAGAAAAAAAAAAGAGAAAAGAGAAAATATAAAAAGAGCATCACTCACGGTTTGATTGTGAGAAGTTTCTTGAAGCATTCATTCTTGCTCTTCTTCTCTGTGTCCTCTGAGGCTCCACTCTGAAATATTCTTTATTATTAGGGAACATTTCCCAACAAAATCTTAGCCACCTTAAACCACCACTACTTTTCCCTATTGGTGCATCTCATATACTGTACAACACAACACTGATTTTACCATCAAAGATAAAGAAATTCACACTGAGTTTTCAAAGATACACCACATACGTCTCAATTCACTGACACACCATTAAAATATAACAATTTTTTCCTTTCAGTTAATGGGATATTCCTTATTGATATCTTTCATATTTGCTGAAAAACACCCAGTATAAACACCTATAAAACATTGGCTACGGTATTTCTTCCAAATACGGTATTGGCAAATTACTTTCAGTTCTTTTCATCCTCTATATAATTCTTCACATAAAAATAACACACACACACACACATTCTCACTAATGCAACTTTCCAAAGCACATGTAAATATGATAATAATAGTATACAGTACTGTAATTCTACATACATTCCACTCTTGAAATTTAACTCTACTATAATCTTTCATACTCCCAACAACACAACTCAATCTATTTTCCAACAAACATAACTAAATGACTTTTACATTGACCTGTCCACTACAATAACTGTATCTATGTATCTAGTACAAGGCAACACCATCAAGCCCTCACTCAGCCTGGCCCACAACACACCCGGCAACTCACGGTCTCAGCCTCGGCATCTGAGTCAGCGGCACCGTCTCCCTCCTTGAAACGGACCTTACTGGCTGAATGTTCTCCTGTCGGGTGGTGGTGGTCCACTATGGCCTGTACCTGTTGGGGGAGGGGGAGCGGATGTCCAAGGAGGAGGAGGAGGAGGAGAAGAAGAGGCATTAGATATATGGAAGGAGAGTTTTATACTGTACAACATTAACAGTGACCAACTGTGCTTTCATTATAAACTTCTTAAAACTACAGAATTTTACATCTTTCCTTAATATACAAAATTTACTAGTGCCTTATTACTACATACTTAATCTGTGTAATTTTACTTTACTTATTATCTTTAACTTACAGATAGCATATTATGTATATATTATGCAAAGCTTTACATTGACAATTCTTATCATCTACGGTGCTCCCATCTCTTATATGATAAATAAGACAGTTAAATATCCACTTATATATAAAATCTCTCAATGTAGTACAATAATAGGATAACAAGACTTAAAATACTGCTGAAAATGGGAGCAGCATAATTAATGATGTCTTATACTTACTAGCAAAAGTCTATCATTAATATTCAGGTCATCTAAGGGGTTAACTAGTTTAAGATTGGTCATGAGGATACTGTTTAGCCACGACTCTGTGTGTCTAGGGATTAGTCAACACCAAATAAGTCATGCAAGATTAGAGCACTATTTAACACCTAGGGAAGAGTAGCAGCAAACTCTGGATGGGTAAGATGGAGAAACAGAGCCATAAAGACGGAGAAGGGGGCGGGAAGTGATGTTGGGGCACAAGCTATGCTGGCCCTCGACAAACAGACAGACAGCAACACAAGTCACTATTATGGTCAGCTAAAGCAAAGACAACCTGCAGGTCACACACATAGGGTATCGGAATGTGTTGTGACTGTACTGTACTGTACTGTACTGGGCGCAGGGTGTGACTGGTGTCTTTCATTGAGCAAGGAACGCACTAAGTACAGTATGGTAATTAACCCTCTCGCTCATGACACTTTTCTAACCCTTTATATGACTATTTAATTTCTAGTTTATGTATATTCATGCACCTGATATATTCCCACTGACTCGTACAGTACGAGCAAACAACGTATACATGTATTTTGATACAGTTTAACCCTTGGACAACAGGCATTTTCTTTTTCCTGTTATTTTAAGTTATCTGGCATTATCTAGGATATGAGGCATTGTCTATGGGATAGATGAATTAGTTTTTAACCTTTGGAGATCCATACTTCCTCCCTCTGACAATAATAATAATTTTTAGTTGAAGTAAATGAAAAAGACCAGTCATTGTTTAAAGATTAACCATATATGAGACAACAGATAATGAAATACTGAAATACAAATTATTATATAAACCACTCATGCACAAGAGGGTCAAGCATCAATGGGAGAGGGTAAAAACCAAGTATGTTTAGTTGTTATATCAACCAATCTGTGTTTGCTTTCTCGAAACTATATGTAGGAAATATCATTGAGGTAGGCAATTGTAATGGCTGGTTAAATAGTAGCATATTAAGGATTTGGAGCCACTGTACCAGCCATCCTTATTGTCTAATCATTGATGTTTCCTGCATGTAGCTCTCGGTACTGCACTAGTCATAAGCAATTTGTAAATAGACTTATAAATATGGCTGTATGTAAATCAAACTTTGGTCATTAATCATAGCTAACTTACTGTCAAATAAAGACTCTCCTAATAACACTTATAAGCAATATATTTAAATGCCCTTATGGGAGTAAAATGAGTTGTGGATGCTACTAGTCCCTCTAAACAGCACCAGAAAACAGCTACTGTACCATAGAAACCTATAATGAAACACTGATACCTGATTTATGGCTCAGTTTAGAGAACCTAGTAGATTCCAATTTACCAACATCTTACTCCCTCAATTTCATATGATTACAGTAACATCATATTTGTGAAAGCCTGTGCAGACAGACATATACTGTACTTCTGAAAAATAAATAAATAATAAATTACAGTACATGGCATATTTAAAAAACAAAAAATCTACTCAGAGCAAACATTCATGCAGGGTGACAATACCATGGTATATAACAGGATTATTTTTTTTTTTGTAAAACTGGTTGCATGTACTGTACTGTACTGTACTTTTGTAATACTGTATATCCAAGAATTCAATCCCATATTTTATTACTTTCCTAAGTTTTCAATTACAGTACAGTACTGTATAAATGTTATTATTCAAATTGTTCACTACAGTACAGGTATATTAATTTTTTAAACTTTTGGTTACAGTAATAGCATTTAACAACTACTATCTGTACTTGGTAAACAGCAGCACAATCACAACTGCAAACATCCACTCATCCCTTAACCTTTTCCATCTCTAACCAGGTCAAGAAAATAGGTGTTCTCAAGCCCTTACTTCTTTGTTCCTCTCCCTCTGGCTGGACAGATGGAGGAGAAGGAAGGAAGAGGTTTAGGCCAGGGTACACCTATCCTCCTAACTAATGTAGATTAGGAGTAAGCAGGGGTGAGGGTTGAGCAGATTTTTATGTGTCAGTATAACAGAGACTAGGAGCTACTCTAATTCCTTTCTCCGATCTAGAGCAGGTTTAACAAAGAAAAGGCAGCTCCGCAACCAAGTACTGTACTGTAATATTATTGTGATGCCTATAAAGATTTAACTTTGTTCATTTTGATCAAAGAATAAAAAGAATGTTTATGCACGAGCAATTTCCTACAGTCAAAGGATAAAGATATTGTTTTTGTAATTTTTACTTAGCTGAAAAAAACTTTTAAAAAATAGAAAATATAAATATTTGAAGAAATTTCCCCAAACATTATGTGTTAAATTAAAGAGATTTAAAAATCATACGTTATATAAGCCGATTAAAACTACCCCCAGGTTACACAAAACCACCCTCCTTTCATGTAATTTCACATATCAAACGCAAGCTAAAAACAGAGGACTGTATGTCTTGCATAACTTTATTTTCAATGTCCAGTTAGTAACTTCTAAATACTGAAATCTTTTTAATGGTGGAAAGATATTGTGAATGGATTGGATGTTATACAAATTCTTCCAAACTGTGAAAAAAAGAAAAACTGTACATCAATATACAGTAAGTTGTCTGCTTTATGGCACATTTTAGAGAATCAGTAGTACTGTACCTAATTCAACTGACAGGCCCTTTAGCCCTTTACTGAACAACCTTGTTGGTTCTAAGATACTAACATACTGTAAGCGATCCAAGAAAGTAGGCACATGTTTTAAGGAGCCTATGATATAATTTGCAAACTAGAGATTAAATAATCCTCCTAACTATGCCACAAAACAGCATACAGTATATATTGAGCAAGTCTGTTTCGTGGCATGCAGGGAGGAAACAGTATAGTCGTCATATTTGTTAATTTCAATCACAGGTCTCTTAAAGATTTAAACAATGTCCTATACCTAGAGGATAGTTATACACTACATTATTATACAGTACTGTGATAAATTACTTAGTAATGCAAGTGTAGACTTCTGATGTGTATGTGTATTATACTATACTCTGTATATTGATGTATTAGTGTGTGTTAATGAAATATAGTACAGTACTGTATTCTAAAATATTTTACAAAACGAAGTCTAAAAATAGCAGTAAAAGTTGCCATAGTTACTAAATTATGTCTCCATCCATCAACGAATGAGTGTCCATTTGTGTGTGTTTGTCTGTGTCTGTCTGTGAGTGTTCATGCAACTGTGTGCATGTATTGTACTGTTCATCATTATGTGTGTCTGACCAGTATTGGTGTTCAGTGTATAGAGATATGGCATAGACCTCAAGAGCTGGTCCAAAAACACCACTTAACTAAAATGTATATTGCTGTCCAACAGACCAAATAAACAAATGTCACTTTTGAAATGGCCCAAATTTTTTCAAATGAATATGCATGTACTACCTTGTATGTCTGTTTCTCTCAACTATCTTTCAGTTCATGATCTTCATGCCTCTCATATGCCATCATTTCTACTCTGTAATACCAGAGCCTCCCTAAGTGTTTTTTTTCTTATGTTGCTATACAGTACTGTACTGTACAGTACACTACTACCTAAGTTACCTCCTACAACTACTTTCAACAGAAGCACAACATTTGAAGAGGAAAAATCTTGAATCATTCTTTTGGCATCATATAACTTTCTGATTCCTTGACAATGGAAATCAAAGCCTCATGTATCCGTGTAATTTTGCATTATCTCCACACACTCTTTTTGAATGCTGAATGGTACAGTATTGAAGGACAACACTATAAGTTTGCATTGGTTTGACCTTGGGATGATGAGACTGTCTTACTATGATATATGAAATGGTTTGGTATTACTGTAGTTCAATCGTCTCATTTGAATCATCCGAAAGATGAAAGACAACATCACCACTCATCACAAAAATTTAAAAAGTGTTTTCAGTAGTGGAGTGGTAAATGTGTTGCATTGTTATTAGCAAGTGCAAATGGTGTGGTGTTGTCTGGTGCAGGAATGGAAAAACCTTGTGGCAATTGAAAAGAGAGGTCGAGATAATATGGCATACATTAGTTGCTATGTGGTGCAAATATGTAGAATGGATGTAATATTGCAGTTAATAATATTCATAAAGGTACTGCACCATTGTGGCTCTACAAAAAGTGGTGTAGTGTAGTGTGCTAGATCATTGCTGTGTAGTGATGGATTATCAGTATACATTCTGACATCTAAATATACGGCTGACAGTTCTCAATTGACTCAAGAAGATTAGATAATATCCCAACATGCCAACCAATCTAAGACGAACATAATCTGAGTTGTACCCTAGTGTACAAAAACAGTACTGTACAAGAACAAAGATTGAGGGGCACAGCTGAAATAAAAAATCCACAACATATTTTCTTCCACCATAGTATTTACAAGCACCTCTGGTCTTTCAGGCTGGACAGCGTTTGCTCCTGTGGAGAATTTTTGGGCCCTTAACTGGCCTCCAAGTAAAACTCTGCAGATAAGGTTACATTTGGCACGAACTGGGAACTCAATGGTTGTGGATATTGAACCAAGTTTCAATGGCATTTGACTATACCCTTTCAGAGTTTTGTGTTACACACACACATTACATTGGCAACGACATAGGATTTTCACTAAGGTAACTCATGATGGCATAAACTTTCTTGAAAATAAAAAACACCAGGTATTAGTGAGTCTGCGTATCTGTGTATTTGTATGCGTATGGATGTGTGTATGTGTGTGTTAGTATGATTTCAGGTGTTAGCATGGCAGAGATGCGTGTCTGTGTGTGTAGGCAGGGTGGGTGAGGTCACGTGCGGGTCACACCAACGACATTCGAGCCCCCCACACACCACCACATGCAGTAGTACCACAACTCAACTCAACACCGCCGCGAAAGCAAACCCGGGTATGTGTTGGTCTGGTGGTGCTGAGAAGGAAGGAGGGAGGGAGGGAAGGTGTTGGTGGCAGCAGGAATGAAGTTTGGGGGAAGATAGAGGTAGGGGTGGTAGTGGTGGAGAGAAGGGTATATACAGAGAGAGAGAATAGTAAAGTTGGTACAATTGTAAATGAAGGGAGGGATGATGACAGTGGTGGTGATGTTGGTTGAGAGCGAGGTGTGATGGTATCAATGAAGGTGCATAGAGGAAGGAAAGTGAGTAGTATTATGTTGTTGTGGTTGTGGAGAGGAAGGATGTATGGATGTTGATTGTGGTAGAGAAAGATGATGATAATAATAATGGTACTACAATAGAGGAAGAGTGTGATTGAGGAAATGACAGTGCAGTGATAGATAAAGGTTACGGTGGTGAAACAAACGTACGTACGTGTGTGTGTGTGTGTGAGAGAGAGAGAGGAGGAGGGGAGGTGCATATTTTTATACCCTTTCCAACCAACTGGGCTTGACACCACCTTAATTGCTTCTTTTCACATAATATAGGATACTACTATGAACTTATCTACTTTTCCTAAGTTACGACGTAAACAAAACAAAACCCCAAGGTAAGTTTTCACATCTTGATATTTATGCTTAACGAGTCATGGTGTTTTTTATTTTTGTGAGACACATGGGATCTAGGGTTATGGCAATTATGAGTAATGTGTGATGGTACCATCTACACCAACCTTTGTCAAAACTTGTAAAGCACTTACAATATTGTACTGTAATGCTTTTTATGATATGGAAGAAATATAGGCATCTAAGAACAGCAGTATTATACACTGTATTATCTTCATCAGCATCTCCTGCACATTTAAATGGTAAGTACTGTACAGCACTGTACAGTAGTAACACACACACACACACACACACACACACACACACACACACACACACACACACACACACACACACACACACACACACACACACACACACACACACACACACACACACACACACACACACACACACACACACACACACACACACACACACACACACACACACACACAAATGCTTTTCTATGCTATCAAAGCTGTTCTCCAAAATGGCTGAACATTATAAAATTTATTTTTATATTTATCGTGGGAAGCATACTGTATATTCAAAGTATTACAGGAGAAATGAGGGAAGAGGATCATAGTACTGCACTGCATATAAGATGGTTTGAAGAAGAGATCGATGTGGAAGGATATATTTTCATAAGTAGGAATATTATCTGGAGAATACCGAGTTTGAGAAAAGAGGGAGATTTGTATTGAATAAATGAAGGAAGGAGTCAGTGTTAATAAGATGTTTGAGAAAAGGACAGGACTGTACTAATGTGTAATAAGAATCAAGGGAGGAAAAAAGGGGACACAGTAATCATGGAAGCAATAATATGTGATGAGAAGGGAAGCAAGGAATGAACAGGACGATATTACTGTTGTTGCCTTGCCAGCACAACCTACACACACGCTGACCATCACACACCCTCACAACTCAAAGAGGGTATCCCACTACTATATTTACCTCTGTCCTTTACGTCTTCCTCCATCCTTCAACTAGTTATATGAGGTATATAGAGTACATCCCTGAATCTGGGGGGACACAGGTTTGGCCCAAGAATGGAGGATAAAATAAAAAGGACACAGGAAATAAGTACTAGTGTGATAGGCCCTTATAATAAGATGGCAACTTATCAAAACCCAAAGTTCAATACAATACCTAAAGTAAACATAAACATAACCCATCAATTAGAATGAATGACATAGGCCAACCAAGAGAACATAACCAAAACAACTCATAACCATAACAGGCTGAGGCAAAACTAAACAATTAGCAGACATGAAATTAAAACCTTGAAGTGTTACGCTTATTAACTGTTCGGAATTTTTCTACAGTAAAAAATATGAAAAATGCAGATAATAATATACTAGAGATAATTTTAAATAATGTTATATGGTGAGATATAATATAGTGTGAGAGCATTAAACCACAAGAGGGAGTTAGGACACTGCCAGCTACACGAGACAGCTAGGGCAGAGAGAAGTTGTCAATACGATACCCCGATGTTATTTGACTCAATCTGTGGACAAGAGTAAAGACTTCATGCTATAGTGGCTCATAACACCAGCGGATCTCACACACCACACCCATGCATTCACACACGTCATCAAAATGCACACACACACACATACGCATTACTTAATATTGTACACGCACATATCCCAAAGCAAACAAATATGCAGATTTTGCTGCAGCTTAGATGCGGTGAACCTTCTAGTTGTATGCTTAAGCATACCGTGTGGACATTCCACAATTGCAAATTTCACATCTGTCTACAAGCTTGGTAAAACTTGTGGCATGGATTCCCTGGTGTATATTGCCTTACATGGTAATGCAACTACAATATGTAACTACTGTATATTACACAATAACTGTACTGTACAATAATAATCACGAAAATGTGTAGCATAAAAGAGCAGCACTTATTATTGTTGGTCAGGCACCTTGCCTTAAGCTTACCAATCTCATCCCATCCCAGAGAGGTGTCTAAGCATATGATAATACTAAATCAAAAGGGTGGAATGTCAATATAATTTTCAATTTGGATAATAGTACTGTACTGTAAGTTGCCCATAGTCATTTTGAATTGTCTGGTACTGTACTGTATTGGGCTCAGTATGCTGCCTAAGCTGTTAGCTGTTATTCATGTATAGTACAGTATTTATTAACTTATTAACTTATTGACATCAAGAATTCTTCCTTTGCAAGTCAGAAATAATACCAATAATGCCAGCCATATTGTAAAGTTTAGTCTAAGCACACAACCACAAGTGTCACTATGATCTGAGCATCCTGGGCAGCATATTAGCTGGAATATCAAGTACTGTAGACTATATCATACAATACAGGAATACATATAATTCAGAATTAACAATCAGATTCTTTCTCAAGTGAAATGTCTTGCATTGACACATACAGCATACACACAAACACATTCAAAATTATTCACACATCTTCACATACATTACTGTACATGTTACATGAATATCATAATCAGCCTGTTTATTACAGATCAATATATCCTCAGGCAATGTTAATGTGTACAGTATCTTAGACCCTCACACTCACAGAAATGTGAACATTCTTAAAGCATCTGGTATGCAAAAAGTACATATGTTAGAAGAAAAGCTTAATGACACATGAAATATTCTAATTACAGCAGTGAAAAATTGCAGTAACACAATATCAGCAAGTCATCCAAATCAAAGTTGGTACATAGAGCCTTTAAACAAGGTGCTGTAAAATTTTTATTGCCATTTATACGTTGGACAAATGTCTCAACTCATTGAAAGTGTGAGAGTTTGGTACACAGTTCATTAACAAGGCATGATTTAAGGTCAACCCTTAGAGAACTATGGATTAATTATTTGTAACAAACACCTCAGTGTTACCCAGAGTAATATATATATATACTGTATATACAAAACATCAGCAATTGTTAAGGAGGCCTAGAAATTGTCAACAGACTGGAAACTATTGATTTCTCCAAACGGTGCCAGAAAATAATTACAGAATCTCAGTATCAGTGCTCTGGTTTGTGGTACTTTTAGGAGGAATCAGGAGTCTTCAATCAGATGTCAAAAGTTTTGCCCCCTTAATTAAATGTTAACTGTCTCTCTATTTACATTAATTAATCATAACTATACCCTAGAGATTAATCTCAAACTTTTGAAGATTGCCAGTTTGTGGGTCTGATATACCAGGGCATGACAGTTAACTGTTAATGTATACTAAATTAAAGTCACAGGACCCAATAGTAAACCAAACATATGGCTTCAGTGAGTATGGGGTTAAAATATTAATAAGTACAACTTCAAAGCATCCAATCATTCTCGAACATTGTTCACTTTAACTTTCACACACACACACGGGCGCACACACACAATTCGTCAGTACCAATCAGCACAACAAACTGTTAATTAATGAAACCAAGAGTCACGTTAGGGTAAGATAAGCAACCTACAATGGGAATGCAGTTCCAGTTCAAATGACATCATACTGTACCGTATTTCTTTAAGGAATTCATAACACCTCTAAAAAGAATTGCATGATACTGTACCTCTCAACGAAAGGAACTACATCATATTTCTTAAAAGACTTGCATCAGGTCACTGAATAAAAATAACTCACGCTGACACTACAGAACCTGTACAAGAGACATCATGATCATCAATACAAAGAACCCAATGTAACCAGTCCTCATTACTGCCTAGTTCATGATATTTTTTGTACACAGCCTTTATAATACGGTAATGGGAAGGGAAACCTAAACCCGGACAGTACAGTAATACCCCGTTTTCACAGTGGGATTCTCTGGAACTGACAGTGAGATGCATCTGCATAAATCAAAATGTTTTACTATAAAAAATGCAGTAGCACCTTCTGTGTAATGCCAGTTAAATAAATTTTGTGTGTCCATTAGTACCAAGACAATATTATGAACCAAGTCATTATTTTATAGTTTTACAGTCATTATCTTATAGTTTTCTGTGTGTGAATATTGTACCATGATGGCTTTAGAAGCTTATATTAATGAATAAATGAATACGCTGATGTCTTGCTTCCTCAAAGGTGTGCCCCATCAGGAAGTGACCACAGCAGGCACTTACATGAAGAAAATTATGAGAAATGATGAACCAAAACAAAAAGCATATCCCTAATGTTAATGCAAATAATTCTGTACAGTAATGTGTTGCATATAAACTAAGGTATCACTGTACTTTTATAAAAGCGTGATAACTACTGTACTCAACTTTAGCTATAATTAATATCACAAGGGGATCAAATTTATGGTAAAAATCATCTAACATCCCTCCACTTTGAAAATAAGCAATTTTCAATAGAAAAACTATTGATAAAATCTGTAATACATCCACAATCTAATCATAAATATACATAACTATGGGATAAAATACAGTTCTGCATAGCAAACAGAAAATTACAAGAGTAATTTTAAAGCTTTGAAATTATATATATTGTACCTATGACTCAATAATGAACTACAGAATATTCACAGCCCATTGACCACTACAAGCTCACACAGCTTCACATAAATCCATTTCAGTGCATTGTATAGTTAACAAATACTAATAGCTATGAAGTACCGTACACTCTGCTTCTCTTCTCTACACCACATGGTACAATAGTGTGTGTACAGTTAAATATAAACACCTGTGACAACATATATAACAGTGCTAACAGGAAGCGTGTGCTGTTTATAACTACAGTACTGTAAAAAGTGAAAAAGCTTTATAGGTTGTGTACACACTATTCATAATCTTGGCAATCATTACAGTCTTGTATTGTACAATTAGTTGAAAATTTGGTCATTGTATAAGAGATGATAATGAAAACTTGGTACATCCTGTAACTAACTGGGTAAGGATAAAAGATTATGAAAATTCAGCAAATCATCACAAGCACTACTGTATTATATAGTAAAGGTGAAGGGGAACATAGTGCTACAAAAGTTATTCCAGGGGTTTAGCACTGATATGGGGGGCATACAAGTGGGTCTATTAGTAAACATGGGAATAGGTGATCTACTGTAATATGTACAGTAATAATTAAAAGATAAATGTATGTACAATATACTGTATATAAATATATCTTTATGAAATTCCTATGGGGATCTAATGACTGGGGAGGGAGGGAGGGAGGGATAGGAGAGCCATCATCAAAGCAAACCAGCGAGACTGGCGGGTGTTTGCGAGAAAAGTCATGGGATATCAGACGATGATGGTTACCATTATGATGGTTCCACAAACACTGCAAGGCATTATACCAATGCAAATCACTGCCAATGTTTAGCCCATAACTTTCCTCTCATTCAGCCCTAACTAACGCTGCACCCAGACTCACGTGGGGGAGTAGAAATATCATCTAACGCAACCAAATGAAATTAACTGGATTTGCTCGCAAAACTGACCAAAAGTTAAAATCAATGAGAAAAAAATTCATGCATTTTTTTAACCAAGTAAGTGGCATGCACAAAGAAACCTGGCTGTAACTTTAAATCTTTAATATTTTTTATTAAGATGTGGTGACATGAACTCATTATACAACACAACTGCACTATAAAGAATGAGACACATATCTATCTATAAATATTTATATATACTGAAATAATAAATACAAGAGGAACACACACCAGGGGCAGCTTGTCTTCAATATTGGCCGCTTCAAAGCCTAGCTCCGACTATGGTGAGACGGCGCCAAGATGAGAGAAAGAAAGAGAGACAAAGGGTGAGTGAGAGAGGAAGAGAGAAATAGAGAGGGAAAGAGAGAGAGAGAGAGAGAGAGGGATAATGGGACAAAAGTGAGGGTGAGAGAGAGAGATTAGGTGGATGTGGGACGAAGGAAGAGAGATAGGGTGGGAGCAAGTGGGGAAAAAAAAAAAAAAAAAAAAAAAGAGGTTGGGTGTGAGAAGGAGATAAAGAGTATAGGGAGTGTGGGTGGTAAAGGGTTGGGGTGAAGGAGGGAATGGGAAAACATAGGATATAGCAGAAAGCAGCAGAAGACAAGGGAATAATTGAGGTGGGAATAAAAGGGTAGGGAAATAGAAAGGAAGAAGAGAACATGGGAAAAAAGTATGGCAGGATGAGGTAAATGAGAGGGGAAAAGAAACAGGAAAAATCAAAATAGGAAAAGGAAGAGGTGGAGGAGAAAGAAAGGGGACAGTAGTGAAGGATGGGGGGGGAGAAGAAAGAGTAAGTAAAATGGGTAAAACTGAGATAAAGGTCATACAGTATATACCTACACCTGTTCTCTGTATTATATTAACTTACAGTTGTACTTGTATGGTATACATGTACAGTATATATTTTTCTAGTCTTATTAACTTCTGTTATCTGCAACATGCACTTCTTGTACTCTGTATTCCACATGTACAGTATTTAGCATACAGTATTCAAGGACACAATTACCATGAGGTATCATTCCTGCACTGATATACTCATAAGAATTACCATTTCTACTGGACAGGTACCTTAAATGGAAATTCATTATCGATGCAACAATAAATGTTTTGAGCCTGTTAAATTCTGGCCTAGTATAATGTGCTCAAGGTTATTTAAATACTCAATACAGAACCTCCAGCAAATACAGAAAACCCTCATCATACACAACTTCCATATACAGTACAGTATATGGTTTCATTTATGCATGCTAAATACATATTGTCTATAACTCCCTTTGTATACAGTATAGAAGGGAATATTTCACTATATACTTAAGTCTTACTATAAGTCACTGGAAGTCTGTGCACCATTCCTATTGTGCCAACACCTCTTCATACATAAATTCAATGTAATGTGGATTCTCACACCCAAACCCCAGTGATTAATGAGGGCTTACTGTACAATATTTAAGTAGTGTAGCAAAAATTAATACTATTGAATAGTACATCAACAACAACACTATTCAGTTGAACAGCTTTTTAAATTAATATGAACACTGAATTTGAAAATCTATAAAGATTTTATAACAATCCATTATCATAGCTTGTATGTACTGTTACTAAAGCACACTTTGCTGAAAGCTAAATCTACGCCATTTACTCCTTTGTATGTATGTACTGAACAGTACACCATTTCACCTATCAGGTAGGACAGTTTAACAAAATTAAAGAACAGTTCACCAGTAGCTTTGACACTTCAGGACATAAATGTTGACAATATTATATAAGAAATTGACACTATAACAAAATAGTTTGGCAGATGATTTATCATGTGGTAAAAGCAGCTGTCAAACTATTTTGTTATAGTGTCAATTCCTTACAGGACATTGTCATAACATTTATGTCAAGCATCAAAGCCACAGGTGAACTGTCATTTTATTTTGTTAAACTGTCCTACCTGATATGTGAAATGGTATAGTATAAACACAATCAAGTAAACACCTGCAACAAATTATTCAGCAACACCAATATTCCATAAGTTTCACCAGGAAGTGAAAAAGAGATTGGAATGACCACAAAGCAAACTATATTATACCTGATTTTTGTTAGCTGATGATAAATTTCCACAACTGATATTGTCTATTTTACAGTAATTAATCAAACCTTTCTATCCAAAGGTTAGGAGTCCTACATCAGCAATTCATATGCAGGTTTGGATATCATCTCTCAACATATACCATCAGCAACAGAAAAATTCAGTACTGTATGTACAGTACAGTGTCTTGCCAAGAGCAGACCAAGTGAAAAGAAGCCTCTACTTGGGTGGTGTTCTCATCAGATATTATCAAAATCTTTACTTTAATAGTGTACTGCATCATCACCACCAGTTCACAGAAAACATATATGTAACAGGGCATTTTGAATGAATAAAGTGTGAATACTGAATTTGTAATAATGCTACTTCATTGATAAGGCAAAACCTTATGAATTGAGCACATTATGACAAAATTAGATGAGTGTAATACAAGATACTGACAGCACAGTACAAGTATCACAGATGCTTTCTACCTTACATCTGATTGGTTAATCATGGCTCCTATCCTCTGGGTGGCAAACTTTTACCAATCACAGTTAGCTTACACAATATCAGCTGAGAATATTTATCACCAGCCAAAATATAAAAATACCAGAGGAACATTATTTTTCATTAAAGTTTTTATGTCAAAGCAGATTTTTTTAATAACATAACATTTTTATGATTTCAGTGTGTCTGGATAATGATTCATGGCAGTGAAAGGTTAAATCATATTCTGAAACTCATGGTGATTAGAAGTAGATTTTCATTACGTGAAATTCATACATAAAAAATATATGAAGTAGATTTTCATTACGTGAAATTCATACATAAAAAATATATATCATTATGACACGACAAAGCCAAGCACATCACACACACACACACACATACATCTATTCAGTATTATTGTACATACATACTCATAACAGAAGTATACACATTCAAATAGCACCTGTACATACATTACACATACAAATACAAACATATACACCTGCATACATACTCATACATACACACACACAAAATTCAAATACAGATCTCAAACACTAGGAGGCTGAGGAAAGAGACGGAACACCAGAACAATATGACAATGACAACAACAATACAACTGTGATAAACACTCATTGCAAACAGCTGGCAAGTATACCACTGCCTCATGTATACCACTACTGCACCAACACCACTGCTGCATATACCATACAATTGCCTCTGGGTGTATTATTCTTACTTACTATTGTCTATCTTCTATTTCAGTTAAGTATATCATAACTTTCAAGATCCAATTTATGAATTTGAGGAAACATCACTATTGTACTGAGGGGAAACTGTGATAACACCTCAAAGACGAGAGTTGGTACTTTAAGGATTCAGACATAAACTGGAAGAGAAGAAGCTGGACAATACTAATGGATATACATGATACAGTACTCAGAGCCAACTGCACAGCCACCCAAAAAAGTGATGGCATAGTATTTGTTGGTTGTCTATTACTTCCTATGCAGAGAATCCTAACTTGTAACCCTCACTACCTAAAATGAAACTATAAAACTCAGTGATGAAATTAATTTACTGTTTTGCCATCATTTATTTGGGCTCTTGTACATCACGGATTCAAGTATTCTGCAGACACAGTCTCAGTCTGCTTCGATTATCCAAAGATGGTACCGGTAGTATTGTACATCCTGGGCATAATTTTGTTTTGATTCAATTTTGATGGATGATGGTGGAGATCATGAAAGGTTAGATAAGAGGAGAAATATGTAGAAACAAAACATATTAAAATGAAGATGGCATAAAACAAAGATGAAGAAACAAAACAAACTGAAATACTTTATAGATAGGAAAAATATAAACGATGACACAAAACAGAACGAGGATAGAGAAATAATACGGAGAGAATATGGATTTCTCCTCAAATGGATGAAGACAAAGCAAGAAGACCAAAGTGTGAAAGAATGAAACAGATATCGGATGAAGACGGAAATAAACATATGGAGGTTGTAACAGGAAGAAGTGAAGAGGAACAAAATGAGAATGTGATAAGTCTGTAATGTAGTGTTGATTATTACAAAAAGCCAATTGTGCCCCAATTCATGATGAGGTCTTACAGAGAGAAGTATAAGTGCCTTCATATGAAAGTACCACACCCTAAAACTCTTGTGAAGGAATGAAATAGAAATCTGGCAGTGAAACTTCATATTCTAAACTTTAATACAGTATACTGTACAAGTGATACTGTACTGATAGTAAGAATATGAAGATTGTTTGTCAATTATTATTTCTGTGCCCTCATGTGGTACTTTTCAATAGAGACAACTTGCACTACAATTTTTTTGTGGAGTTTAGGGCCATATTCAAGAAAAATCATGGGCATAATGATGATGAATATGATGATTCCAATAGTGTCTGTGCAGCCATCATACCAGTCATTATTATCACCTATTTTATGAATTTTCTTGTATACAGCACTTTTTCAATCCAATAATCAAGTTCCTTGCTGTATGTCGGATAATCGAGCAAACTGCACATCATCCACACTGGAAACCCTCAAAAAAGAGAGATACACCAACCGCCAATGTGTGGATTTTGATATACTGTTTGACACTTCTGTCAACCTCTGATCCAATGGAATTTAGAAATGGAATTATATAATATACCTAAAACTTATACAGTAATACAGTACTTACTATTCATGACAATGGTGCTGCTACCATTCTCCCATTGGAGTACTGTTCGGGATTGGACTATCTCAGTTCTATGAAGTACACTTCACCATAAGCTTATTTCTGGTAGTAAAATGTATAACAACTAAATATTAAATATCACTCAGAGTGATGCAAAAATAATAAAATACGACTGCAGTGACTATGTATACTTTGGCGAATTCTTTCACTTTCAATCTACATAATGGCACTCACCAACATCAGCCAATCACAGGTTAGATCCTGAAAAGGTGATAGTGCATCTCTCTCTTTTTTTTAGAGGGTCTCTAATCCACACTAGAAACAAACAAACAAATATCAGGTAGAGTAAATTCCAGTGAAGAAAAGCATGAGAAGAAGTACAGTACTTACGATGTTGAGTTTTTCCTTGCGATTGAGTCGGAGTTCCTTCAGCATCTGCGTCCTCTGCTCCATCATGAGTGTTCTTTCATAGGTGTATGTCTGGATGTCACTGTCCATCTGTGTTGGAAAAGCAGTTTTTTAAGTGACAGGATCAGAAAAGTAAATGGTCATGACCATACCACTGCTATATAATCCAATCTAGGTGTTACTGGAGCCAACACGGATTGCTGAAGCACTCCACTAGTTACTTCTCTACACTGAGAAAGTTTTCCTTTTACAAATGCCCTCATTAGCCTTCCTTCCCCATGATTGTCAATCCACTTGTATAATTTCCTTCCAAAAGTAATTATCTTACAAACAGTAATATTCTTTTGTGTGGAACTTTATTGAATGTTTTATTTTTTTTAGATGTACATCGAAGCTGTCTATCCAACTTTCTTTGTTCTGTAAGACATCCATAATTCTCCTCTAAAAACACTACAAATTGGTGACACAAGATGATCCCTTCTAGAAATCAAACTATCTTTCCAATAATATTTTATATCTTTCCAAGAGCTATATCTAATTTTTTTTTTAAATGTTCTCACACAGTTTATAAAATTCTATAATATGGTCCAGAAGCCTTCCACCGTCACTACCAGCAGTACCACCTCTCAACACTCACCAACTCGACCACATCCACCTCAGCTTCAATACGCAGGTGGTACAGGAAAGTCTTGAGATCCTTCTTCATCTGGATGCTATTGTCCTCAAGCTGTGCCACAGTGAAGATCCTCATCTTGCAGTTCTTCCACACCTGTTATAGAACACACAGAACTCCTATAATACACTTATTATAATGGAATACATCTATCAAAGAACAAAATTACACTAGTAATTGAGGTGCAATTGCAAATACGAAATAATCTTAAAGCTGAAATAAAAAGGTCACAGGAACTTTCCTTCTATCACAGTTCAGTACAGCATACTGTATCTGTAATATTGATTCCAGATGTATGTATCTCTGAAATGTGTGTCATCTGTCTGTTAGCACCATTTCTCAGAGACCACCTTGGCAATTAGGCTGAAAATAGGCAAACCCAAAGAATGAACCTTTATATGGCATAAGGAACATGATGCTTTCCAATTTCAGAAATTCCTCTTCAGTTTGCCTCTGGGGTGGATTTACTACATGGGAAAAAGGGGCAGGGGACATGGAAAGAGAGGGGGAAAGAGGGAACCAGGACACAGTTGCCTCTGGGGTGGATTTACTACTAGGGGAAAGGGTAAGGGGAAGTGAGTAGGAACTAGGATACAGTACCTTGTGTTGCCGGAGCAGGAAGGGCAGCAACATGAGCAGACCTCCATCATGCACAATCCACCAGATGTCAATGGTTCCAGACACCTGCAGCACAAATTTCATTATCATCAATAGTCAAAATCAAAAGATATAAGAGATATAGTGACTGGCTGGCTCAAACTTATTGGAGGAATGCCAGCAGCAAGTAACATGCCAAATTGGTTACTGCCTTTAATACAAAACAAAACAAACCTGATTCTCTCCCTCATCATAAATGCTGGTAAAGAAACTGAGTCCTCACCTTTGACATTGAGTCAGGATAGAAGTTGATTCCTTTGGGTACGAGGAGAGCCATTTTGGCGGCGGACACATTACGCACCGTGTCCAGGAATACACGCCAAGAACGTTCATCCGGCGAGTGTCGCCATCCGTACGGCCATCCCAGAATCACAGTGTTGGGTTTCATGCCTCCCAAGCCACAAGTCTGGATGCTGGTGGCATGAATGGAAGAAATAAAGGTTTAGGGAAGTTACCCTCCAGTCAAGTTTTATGCTATTATTTGGGCCCATGAAAATTAGGTGGCAATATCATTAAGCATTAACTTACTGTACTAAGGCACAACAAAATTATAAAAAGATTTAAAATGATGCAGTAAACACATGGATGAATATCATACACATACAAAATGATGAAAAGAAAATACATGAATAATAACTGTACAGTAGTAGAAATGGAAGGAAAGAGTTAGACAAAACATAAATAAAAATTATAGCTAGAGAAAAGAGATGCATTAAATATGAATATAAATTACAGGCAGCAGAGAGGAAGGGACATAGCCTACTGTACTGTACTGTACCACTGTATGAGAACACACACAGAGGAAGAATAAGTGTACAAATTAATCATAACAACAGCTAATAATATGACAGAGACACAAATCATCAATGGCAACAGTTCTTAATGAATTAATTTAATATATAACAAGAGGAGAATACAAAATTTAAAACTAAATGAATACCTAGTGTAGAGACAAAAAGAACAAAAGGCAGGGAAGAAATGTGAGAGAACAATGGTGTGATAACAATAACTCACATATGACTGATTCCCTCAGTGATGTTCTTGGAAATTAGTGTGTCAACAAAGCCCTTGACTCGTTCCTCGTTCATGGCCCGTCGCAGACTCTGCTTGGCTGCATGAGACTCTCCGTAACTCTTCTGCTGGGGCAAACAATGGTGTATAAAATATCTCCTCTTCTTCTTTTTACATCTTTTCCAATTTCTACTTGGGGTTGAGGGGAGAGGTATAAAATATATGTATCAATATTTTTGTTGATTAAACCATTATTGGGGAACATCTCATACCTCTGACAAATGATAATGGAAAATGCACAGAACATTAGAACACAAGCAACACAATTTTCTTAAGAGTCTCCCTGAGTTCAAGTTGCAGTACAAGCTTTTAATCTATGATAGAGTTAGCAGCATGGATTTTTTTTTTTTTTTTTTTCCCTATATTAAAAGGGGATGAGGGCCAAAGGCTGGAAGCCCACTAATCGTCCTCATCTATAAAATCAAAGGAGTAGTCCAAAATCATGTCCAATTTCGTTCGAGATGCCTAGACACATTGCGTTTGAAGGAGCATAAGTCATAGTAAGGTGGAAAGATGGATGAAAATAGAGTGTTCTAGAGTTGACCAATTGTATATATGAAAGATTGAGAGTACCGGTTAACTCTTGCATTAGGGAGTTGGACAGAAAAGGGGTGAGAACGAGAGGCTTGGCGAGTGTTGCATGCTCCCCTGAGGGGAGGAAGCATACTTTGAGAGAGTTCAGAAGAGCAATGTCCAGTGTAATAGCAATAGAAGAGAGAAAGTGATGCAACATTGCGGAGGAGAGAGAGGTTGTAGTGAATCAGTAAGAGGAGGAGAGTTGATGAGACGAATGGCCTTTGATTCCACCTTGTTGAGGAGTGTTGTGAAGGTCGAGCCACCCCACAAATGAGAGCCATACTCCATATAGGGGCAGATGAGACCCCTATACAGGAGAGCAACTGTGTGGGAGTGAAGTATTCACGGAATCTGCGCAGCACACCTAAGTTCATTGAGGCGGTTAGAGCAAGAGAGGTAATATGATCTCTCCAACAGAGTTTGTGAGAGAGAGATAATCCAAGAATATTAAGGGAAGAAGAAAGATCAAGTTGTGCATCATTGAAGAAGAGGGGATAGTCATTTGGAAGGTTAGTGTGAGTTGAAAGATGAAGGAACTGTGTTTTAGAGGCACTGAAAACCATGAGGTTCTCTCTGCCCCAGTCTGAGATGAGGGAAAGATCAGAAGTCAGTCGAGCTACTGCATCATCATGTGATGTGGAGAGGAGCTGCTGGGATGGACGGTTGTCAAACTGTGTGGAGCAGTGTAGGGTGAAATCATCAGCGTAGGAGTGGATAAGGGATGAAGTACAGTTGAGAAGGTCATTAATGAAAAGGAGAGAGTAGGTGATAGGACAGAACCCTGAGGACAGAACAGATATGGCACGATTCCGGGCAGAAATATACAGAGCATGAGATCTATCAGTTTGAAGGCGTCGGTACCGTCTGAAAGCTTTCTCCTTGTTGTTGACAGGAGTAGAACAAGCGTGATTAAACCAAGAGTTTTGTGAATTAATAAGAGGGAAAGAATATGGAATGTGTGCCTCCATGCCCGATAGGATCACCTCTGTGATGTGTGCAGAACTCTCTGAGGGACTTCAGCCATGGAAGTCATTCTATGGGAAATCTTGAAAGTACTGCCTCAGATCATCCCATTTGGCAGCGCTGTAGTGCCACAGACGCCGCCTCCTGGGAGGGTCCAAAGGTCTTACGGGAGCGATAGGACAGGATACTAAAATAAGACTGTGATCAGAGCAGCCCAATGGAGAGAAATATTCAACAGTATAAGCAGAAGGATGAGAGGTTAGGAATAAGTCAAGGATATTGGGCTGATCTCCAAGGCGGTCTGGAATACGGGTAGGGTGCTGAATTAGCTGCTCTAGGTTGTTTTTTTTTTTTTTTTTTTTTTTTTTTATGTTCCGACACTGGACATAGGCTTAAACAAGCCCGTTACCGTGGCCCAGGTCAACTGCTGCTCATACACACACGTCACGACTTCCGAACTGGTACCCAGCCACAGAGGGAGGGAAGTGAGGGTTATTCCCAAATACTTCAGCTGTTATGGTACCAGCGAGGGTGTTTTACGACGTTCGGTGGCCTTATAGTTAGTGCCTCAAACTCAAATCGGAAGAGTAAATATTCTCAGGCCCTCACCTGAGAGGATCGATCTCCCGACCTCTAGGATATGAGTCCAGAACACTAACCACTCGGCCACCTCCCCTAATTAATCCTTGTTGAGGATAGAAAAGATGAAGGCTTGTTCACCAGGTAGATCAGTGAAGGGAGATGAAAGCCAAAGACGGTGGTGAACATTGAAATCTCCTAAAACTGAGATTTCTGAGAAAGGAGAATGAGATAGAATGTGTTCCACTTTTGAGGTAAGATAGTCAAAGAATTTTGGATAGTCAGTAGAGTTAGGGGAGAGACATACAGCACAGATATATTTAGTTTGAGAGTAACAGGTGAGCCGAAGCCAGAGGGTTGAGAATTTAGAAGAGTCAAATTTGGGAACACGAGACAAGTGAGGTTGTTGCGTATGTATACGCAACATCTGCCTTTGGCTCGAAACTGAGAATAGAGAAAGTAAAAGGAAACAGAGTAGGGGTTGCTGTCGGTTGATGATGAGATCTGGGTTTCAGTGAGCAGGCTGTACGATTCAAGATTAAGAAATTGAAAAGAATCTCTCTTACTCATCACCTAGAAAAATTACACAAGACTCAAAAGTAAGTCATACACATACACACTCAATATTAGCCTCACCGAATACTCTCCATCAATGACAGAGACAGCCATGGTGAGACCCTTGCCAGCCTTGAGCTGTGAGGCAAATGTGAAGAGCTTCTTGTACTTGGGCACAAGGTCCTTGGTTAGCTTCACCAGGATCAAGATCTGTGGTCGCCAGTTCTTTGTGTGGGGTGGACCTGCAAGGGTTAGTTTTGTTTCAGTAGTATCTCTCTTCTACTATTGCTTATGCAAAGCTTCCAAAATATGAAGTGTTTACTGGTTTTAAGTTACAGTACTTATTTGAATAATTTCATGGGTTCACTTTCTGCAATATATTATGAGCTGCATAACTCTGCACACTACGTAACATACTGTACTTATAATTTAGGCTTAATATATGGACTTGGCTTGAACATCAGGCCAATTTATATGTTGAGTTTCATGGTACAGTACCTTCTTCTAGCCTGAGCAGTGAGTATCTGGCAGCAGAGAGAGCCAGACCCCTGATGCCATCTCCCCACTCCTTCTCTGCCCCACGGAACTCGATGTACTTGTAGATAATACCAGCGATGAGCATGGCCAGGAGGGCGTAGTACCATGAGGTCATGAACATCACTGTGATGCACAGTGACAGACCCAAAAATGACAGTGACCTGAACACACAACGCATTAGTCAAGATGACTTCCTGGTAAATTTGTGAATAACAGATGACATCAAAGTTTATCATATCTTACTACTGCAATGCCTGTAGTGCATTTTATTACCTCAAAAATCCCCTAGCTTCTGCATTTACTAAATAGCTTTATAAATATAGGCAATGAAAACCAACACAAATTTCACCATTTAAATATTTTCATAATTAACTGCAATTTACAAACACTTCATTATTTAATTTACAAACACTTCAATCTAGTTAATCCATGTACAGTACCACATACTGTACTATAAATGGTATATTAAAGGTCTGCTCCCAATTTAAATGGAATAGGTGCAATTTCACCAAGGAATAAACAAAAGGAATATCAACAGCTTACCAGTGATAGTATTTGAAGCGTGGCCGCCAGTTGGGTGTCCTGAGAAGGGTTTGAAGGGCACATGCCAGGTTGACAAAGCCATAGCACATCAGGAAGAACATGGACAGAATGGGTGCAATGTAATCCAAGTTGCCAATCAGGATGGAAATCTGACATATACCTAGGTGAAAAGAAGTATGGAAAAGAAGTAGTTTAGTTTAGTTGCTATTTGGAATGATGATGTGACACAGCTATATTATTATGCAGTAAATGTCAGGTTAAATAATGATGATGGCTAAAACAATGGGTCCAGGATATGGCAATCAATGGATCCAATATAGAAGTAAATAATGTGCCAGGCTTCACTGTTTCTGCCCCATGTTGTTTTCATTGGTAATGACTATGAAAGGTACACACATAATCACATTACAGCATTAAATGAAATTTAATGCAACACTTGTTGTCCAATTCCACATGCCATCTTTGTTTATATATGACATTATCCATCCAGGCTCAAGCTAAGTCTAGCCAGCTCCAGGACTGGCTCAAGTTGGTTCAAACCCAGCTAGAGTGCAGCTCCAGCCATGCTAAAGGCAGAGATGAAAAAGAAGAGCAACACCGGGATCCCTGCCAAGCCTATTATTTTTCTTGTACATAACCCTCTCTCTCACACACAAGACTTACATCCAGTCATAAGGAGGGCCCTGAGTGGCTCCCCACGAGCTGATGACACAGAGAAGGGAGCAAGGAACGGGATGATGCCGTCCTTAGCGATGGCCTGCATAAGTCGAGGAGCCCCAGTGAGAGACTGCATCCCCGCCCCAATGGTGGACAGTAAAGACCCCACAAGGATGACCCATTCATTTGGCCAAGAGATGGCAGCAATGGCCAGCCTCCCACCCACACTTTGCCCAAACCTGAAGAGGAACAAGTAAATTTTATGGAATATATATTTGTATTTAGTTACAGACACAGCCTTTGGAAAATTTAACTCAAGCTTTTTGAAAATATTTGAAGCCATTACTGAAGACAAAGCCATGAATTTACTTTAATCCATGGCTTCAATATATTATTATCATTGTTTACAATCAAAGTTAATATCAGGCACCACCACCTTTATGGGTAACTCACTTGTCTCTCATGAGCAGAATGTCGTAAGAGCCAGCAAAGAGGAGGAGGTAGACAAGGTAGACAATGGAGGTGGTGACAATGGCTGCCAGTGTGCCAACGGGGATGCTCTTCTGAGCATCAGCAAGGTCACCTGACCGGTTACTGCCTGCCATGATGCCTGTCCAGAAGAAAAAATAGAGTGGGTGAGTCAGCAGGAGGGATGGAAGGTGGGGCTTCAGAGTTAATAGTAGGTTTTCCTGTGCTCCTGTTTAGCAAACCTAATGCTGGTCCTTTAAACAGCACATGCGGCCGTATGATTTTAAGGCCCTTAAAATTACTGATGCATTATACACGTTATCCTATTCTCTATAAACTAACCTGTGCAGGATGGAAAGAAAATGCCCACAAGAACAACGAAAGAGGTAGTGATGTCGACGATGACCTGGTTGTAGGTGGGATTGTTGAGGCTCTCATAGTCATCAGGATTATCAGTGTCTGCGATGATATGACCCGAAGACATGAAGTGCGACCCCAGATTGGCTGTCAGGAAGGGTAATGATTAGGTTAGGTTAGGTTGGCTTTCAAGAGTCAGAGTTTTAATACATTAATTATACCTTAAAAAAAAACTGATGAATTTTACATTGTTTTCCATTTCCAGACAATTGTTTAGTACCGTATTGTACAGTATTAGCCACCAAATGGAAATTATAAGTTATCAGCCACTGTATCAGGATTATAAAAAATGCAACTAACATGTAAAATGCCCAGAGGCAAGGCCGACAATGGCAGGCCGTTCGGAAACAGAGTGATCCCGGAAGTAAGGATCACAGTCAGTGATGTTCTCAGCCAAAGTGTTGTTCTTGTTGCAATAAATGGCCCAAAGTGGTCCATCAGGGTCCTTGGTGCAGTTGCTCACCTGGGACAGCAGACGTGCACCCAGGATACACATTCTGAGAGAAGTGAAGGAAGGAAGAAAATCAGGATTCAGATTTAAATGGTAAATGGTATGAGTTACAACATAAATATTTGTGTTACCACATAAGTTCTAGTACCGAGTATCTACAGCACATTTAAATTCAGCCACTGTTATCATATGAACTAAAAAAAATGTATGCTGTATTAATTATTGTTTAATTGTATCCCACATTTAAAAATTAAACATCCATTACAATTACCTTGTTCTGTGTTTTTATAAGCAGAAATGAATGGGTTTAAGCACGTCTGAATGGTCTGACTAAGCACTGCCTGTTTCTCTACACAATGAACATGTTTATCACACTTATAGAGGCTAATATTATGTCAGAAAATTGGAAGATACTTTGTCTTCTCAGCAGTGGCAAGAAGCAGATTATAACAGTAGGAAAATGGTGTTGGGATTATTGGGACTGAAAACAATAGACAGGACAGGTTGGTGTAGACTGTAGAGGCACCTGCATTGTACAGTACTGTAAAATGCCACTCAATATGCCAATGGTAACAAAGGTTAGTAAAATCATATGGATGGAGATGAATTTTTTTTTTAATTTTCATCAATCAAACATGAGACTCATCTCAATACCCTTCAGACCATTCAGAATAGAGCCCTAAAGATAATCACATGCTGCACAACTACCACTCCTACAGACCACTTACACCATAAAGCCAAAGTTTTCAAGATCAAGGACCACCTTGACATGTGAGGCACACAAACACTTGCTGCAGCCTCCACAAACCCACACCACCCACTACGCTACATGGCAAAATACCTATACATGCCAAGGAACATCACAACAACACCCAGTACACGATACCGTACACAAATACTATCATCTATTACACCCTGCCCACCCCAAACCAGTCTCCAGAAACATATCCATACTCAAATCACTCACAAATCCATCCAAACACTCAAAAACAACACTCAGCTGCATGCACGACCTCCTGACATCCACCCATCTGAATCTCCCTTCTCGTGAGGACAGAGTCCACCTGGCCAGGCTGCGATGTGGCCACCACCGGGCCCTTCTGACATATCAGAAGAAGCTGGATGGTGTCATTGTGAATGTCTGTCCTGGACACAACACAGCACCCCATTCTATTAAACACATAATGGAAGACAACAATGTACACAACAACACTTGCCAACAACACAACATACACTCTCTGAGGGCACTGTGGGAGAGCCCAGCAAAGAAGCACGGAGCTGCTCGGCCAGACAGCTTGAGGAACTTCAACAACAACACCTTGTGGTACTGGACATGGCTTTAGAAGTTGTATATTGTACAACAAAATCCTGACTCTTCCTTACTGTAGCTTCTCAGTGCCTCCAATGTTGAAGATGATGCCAACAAGGATGGCGATGATAGATAAGATGACACAGGCCAGGGCCACTGCTGCAAACTTGCTAACGAAGGCTACCCCAATGCTGACGATGGTGCACATTATCCACAGTAAGAAAGTACCATACACTCGGAAGTTGTTGTACATGATACTTGGATCCTTTGTAAAGTCACCAAAGATGGACATCACTGGGGCCATATATGTCTGTGGAAAGGTTAGTTCAGAGTGTTTACCTGTACTCAATAAATTACAAGTATAGTATAATTGACCATTTTCCTGAAAGGTCCATTCAAAACTGATAATCTTCTCTTGCCAAGACATGAAACCTGAACCAGGAGTATAGCATGTAGTAGTAGTAAGCTACATTGAGTATTTACCCTTCATTGAAGTCTTAACATGTAGCCACCAACTCATGGTTCGGGTTAATATCCTTACAAGAGAAACTGATATTACAGTACTGTACAGTGTGTTTCTCACTGGAATGGAGTCAACAGTACATTCAAAGAGGTCTGTCTCAGTTGCTAACTTGTAAGTTCTAATGATGTATACGTCTTATTGAAGTTGCCATAATAAGATATAGTTTACAGTAAAATAAGTTTCTCTTGGGTAACCAAATTAGTAATACAGTCATAAACATATATCTTTGTTTTCTACATGACAGCCTAAATAATACAGGTTATATTGTTTCATCAGTTTACTCTTGTTTGCTATACAATATCCTAAGCATGCTATTGTATACAGAAAAGAAAATTACATCCCTTGCACTCAGCAATTAACATGAAATGCTATTAATACAAACTACTGTGCTGCATTGTAGACCAGAAAGGACGCAAAGCAAAAAATTTATTACAGTATATTGCAACATTTGCTACAACTAATAAAGCAAAGTTAGTACCAGTAGTGTAGATGTATAGCAAAACATCATCAATTAATAGAGGATGACGTGTACAATAGTCTTTTATGACGTCCAAATAAAGACTGATATTACCTCTTCATTTGGTACGGTTGAGTTCTTGTCAAAAGAATTTTACTGTATTACTGTATCACATTCCTGACAACTACAATACAATACTTACATGTACTCTCATTTATTATATATATACTGTACATATTTTTTATTTTACCAATTTTAATTTATATAATACATTTAATGGAACAAGAACTAAGCAAACATGAGATCATATTGTTACTATTTAGATAAAGTAGAAAGCTGTCAAAATATTATTTAGCCTACTCTTGAACATATTTTGGCTTGTACAGTCGGTGGCAACAGTCCTGTCGTCATTCCTGCCAAGTTATCGAATGCAGTATGGAAATACTCTACTTCATGGGTTCATAAACTTGAGAACCAGAGAAGTTTATTAACTCGTCCCTGGATAGTGTAATTTTTTTATGGGTGAATGTGTTTGTTCAATGATTACTGGCCTTATTTTGTGTTCACTCATTTCATGTTCATATCGTATTTCAATTGCCCACATTTTGGCACTTTTTACACTGAAGAGCATTTACCAGTTTGATGACAACTATGCTAGAGAGAGAGAGAGAGAGAGAGAAGCTGGAAATGTATAAGAGTGTAGCCAGAAACAAAACACTCACCAACAATATCTCGATGGCTCCTATGATATACATGGAGGCGGCTACAGTGGTGGCGATGTAGAAGAGTATTCCCACCGCACCTCCAAACTCCGGCCCCAATGACCGAGATATCATGAAGTACGATCCTCCCGCCGGCACCACGCCATTTGTTGCGATGGCTGACATGGAAATACCAGTCAGGAAAGTCTGTGGAGAAAGTAGTATGTTAGTGAAGAAGCAGCAGGGATATAATGGTAAATTGTGAATAGATTACTTAGATACTTGTGAGCCCTACTTTTATGAATAATTAGCCTTATTAGTTCCAATCATATGAGTCTGTGGAGTAAGTGGTAAGTTAGTGTAAGGTTATAATGGTAGATGGTGAATTGATTATTTCAATACAGGTCAAGGTAGCCTTACTTTTATGAATAATTATTCTGGTAAATTTACAGAAGTACTGAGTTCACTATATTGTATATTTTAGTATCATTATCCACTATCTTGGACCATTCTAAGACACTTTTCATCTATGGTGTTTCTCTCGTTTTCGGGGGCTGTTTACAAACATAATTTGGAAATTAGTCTGACCTTACCTAACCTAGACCACAGCAGACTACCGGGACCTAACCTGGGCAAACAACCGGGATATAACCGGTGTAAACTATCATAAAGTGACCCGAGCAAATTCCCGGGACCTAGCCGGATGTGGTAACACTGCGCGGCCCTAGCCAAGAACACAGTACTTCTGTAATAATACCATTATTCTCAATAGTTCAAATCATATGAGGTTCCTCATCCATTCTGTCGAGCAAATGCATATTCCACTAATTTTTTAACTGTGTTTGACCGCCTACAGGCTGAATGCCCTAAGTGAAGAGAGCTAGGCTAGAATTTTGAGGGAAATTGCAGGATACAATAAGGAAAGAAAATATTTCATCATTACTATTATGCTCTAGAATCAGCCTAACCTAACCTGACCTAATCTAACAATGGTTTGAGATATATTAATTTCTCCTTTAAACACAGTTCCCTTTCACAATTTCCACATTGTATAATTTCTTTAAGATGTCTATGAGACAGTAGCAGCTTTTTAAACAGAATTCTGACCTCCACAAGTACAGATAAATTGAAATATACCCGTATGTCAGGGAGCAACTCGTATATTAACCATTTTCACCAGGAACTTCCAGAGGGCAACACAGTTTCTTTTGAACCCTGTGATTGTGTATAAAAATTGGAGGCTTCTGATTCCTCTTGATCATGCCATGAAACACGCTCCATCCATATAGCTGGTGTTTCGACTGGGCAAGATTTGTGAGACTCATTTATCTCTAAGTTTGCAGTAGAAAATAGTCATATGCAGGTTACTCTTTGTCCAGCATTAATATATAACTCTTGGAGGTTTCTGATTCCTCCTAAGTGACTATGCGACGAAACACACTCCTTTCATGTAGGTGGTGTGTATAGCTCTGTAGTGGTGTTTCGTGGCAATATTTGAAGGACTCGTTTATCTCCAATTTTCTGACTACATCACAGGGTCCTTTAATTAATCTGACGTTCTTCACTCAATTCACTTACAACATTGCAACGGGAGGGGGAGGGTTTCCTATAGCTTTCCCTCACCATGAATTCCTTAATATTCCACTAATGATGTGGGAAATGCATTAAAACCGAAATTTTTCTAAATGTCATAATTCTGACAAGTTCCATTACGAGTTATTACAGTGACGTCACTTACAACAACAGCTGTCATGGGACCCTGTGATGTAGTCAGCAAATTGGAGGTGAGTGAGTCCTTCAAATATTGCCACGAAACACCACCTATATGGAAGGAGCGTGTTTCGTGGCATATAAGGTCAATTCCACAGTGGTTGGTATTGGTTTGTAAGCACGCAAACGAAAAAATGTTAGCCGTTTAAATGACTTATGGTTGAATTATTTAATGAATTTGGTGAGTAAACTATGCAGTGATCATCATTATATAACTGTTGGATAGATTTTGTGAATGTGGATACTCACCTTTTAGAAAATAATGAAGCCTTAAAATTGTGGTTGGTTGGGGAGCTAACAAATAAATACCACTGTGGAATCGACCATATATAGTCATTAGGAACCAGAAGCCACTAATATGTCTCATACACGATCACATTCACAGGGTCCTTAACTTAACATTTGATTGGGGAAGAACTAGACAATATGAATAGTATGCCAGAAAAAAATAATATGATGTATAGCTTCCCGTCACTAGAATAGAATGCTATATTATTATTGACTTAAAAGGACCCTAGCTGTGATGTAGTCAGAAAATTGGAGCTAAACGAATATGGAAGGAGCTATATAACTTGTTTAATTAATTCGTGGCATGGTCAGGAGAAATCAGCAGAAGTCTCCAATTTTAATTAATAAACGATCACGGGAAAACTCATCTAGGTGTGCTGTTAGTGATAATAAATAACAGCCTAATTTGAAGTTCACGTTGTCATGGCTACCAATCTTTTCTTTACACACACACACAGACACACACGTGGAAAAGAAAAATGGCATCAATATCGTGGAAGCTGATTGGCTGTGACTAAAAGGGGGGAGGGAGGGGGGAAGGGGGTGTGTAAAAGGGAGGGAGAGGGGAGGAAGGGGGGTGTTAATGGGAGGGAGGGAGGGAGGGGAGGGGGTTGAAAGGTGGAAATTATTATCTTCTCTTTCTTCCTTATTCCTCACATTATCTGATTTACTCTTTCCTCTCCTTCTGCTTTCCTCTTTTCTCTCACTCTACTTTATTCTAATTACTTTTATCTCTTCCTTTAATTGCTCATTTCCACTCCTTTCCAGTTTTTCTCCTTCTTTGTTCTTTTCTTTCTTTTTCATATTCGTCTTTCTCTACCTTATTTGCTTATTTTTCATCACCCTTTTATCTCTTTATGTTTACCTTTCCTCTCCTTCCCCATTTCTCCTTTCTTGTCATCTATTTCCTTCCCCCTTTTCCCTCCCATTTCCACTTTCCTTTTCTTTCACCTTCCACTTTTCTCTTTCCTTTCCCTTTATCATTCACTTCTCTTTATTCTCAATCTGATATTTGTTTATTTTTACGTCAATTCCATTCTCCCTTTCCCTTCTTCTTCAATTTCTCTACGTCTTATTCCTACTCCTTCTAGTATCATATTTATCACATTCTCTATCATCTCCCCTATTACTTATATTCTCATTTACCACCTTCTTTCTCTCATCCTCTCTCCTTTAGTTTTAAAACATTATATTAAAAAAAAAAAAAATTCAAATCTCTCTCTCTCTCTCTCTCTCTCTCTCTCTCTCTCTCTCTCTCCATTAGTCTTAAAACATTTTATTTTTACAATTTTCTTTTCAATCTCTCTCTCTCTCTCTCTCTCTCTCTCCAGTATCTTTTCCTCCACTTTCTCTCAAAATCTTCCTCCTCCTCCTCATTTCTTTCTCTCTCAAATATTTTCCTTTCTTCCTCCTCCTTCACCTATCTTCCTCTCCAAAATTCTTCCCTTCTCCTTCATCCTATTTCTCCCCTCCCCTCCTGTCTCTGTAAGTAATCCTTCACTTCGCTTTCTCCTCATTTATTCTTCTTTCCCCTCTTCCTCCTATTCTTCTCAGCGTCTTTACTCCCTCCTTTCAGCGCATAATTCCCTCTTCCTCCTTGTAATTACTTCCTCTCTCTCTCTCTCTCTCTCTCTCTCTCTCTCTCATATTACATTTTCATCCTTTTCATTTATATTCTCTTATATTTTTTCATCTCTCTCTCTTTCTCTCTCTCTCTCTCTCTCTCTCTCTCTCTCTCTCTCTTTAATCCTCCTTTCAACATGATAGATTCTGCCTTGTTTTGTTTCATATTTCTTCTTGCTTTTTATTGTCCTTCTTATATTTTCTTTCATTATCTTACTTTTCCTTTGTTTCATATTCCATCATAATTCTCTCCTTTACTCCTGTCTGTCCTCTCCCCGTCCTTCTTTACTCTCTCTCTCTCTCTCTCTCTCTCTCTCTCTCTCTCTCTCTCAATCCTTCATCTTCTCGCTGTATTTTTCAACATCATCTTTCCACTCTCACGTTCCATTATTCACCTCTTTTTATTCCTCTTACCCTCCCCTCCCTTACTCTCATCTTTCTCTCTACTTCCTTCTCTCCACCATTCCTCCACATCCTTCCTCCTTCCCTCTTTTCCCTCTTCCCTTCATTCTCTCCCCACCTTACCTTCATTCCCTTCCCTCCTTTCCTCCACAGCTTTCCTCCTTCCCTCCTTTCCCTCTCTTCCCTCTTCCCTTCATTCTCTTCCCACCTTTCCTCCTACCCTTCATTCTCTCCACACCGTTCCTCCTTTCCTCGCTCCCTTCCCTCTTCCCTCCACATCCTCCCTCCTTTCCTCCACATCCTTCCTCCTTAATTCCCTCCTCCCCTTCCTCCTTTCCTCCCTCCTTCTCTCCCACCTTTCCTCCATTCCCTCCAGGCAGCATGAACACACTGGAGGAGGGAGGAAGACACGGTGAATTCTTGATTAAATTCTCGGGTTGCTCTCCTCTCATTTGTGTCTATACTCGTACACACACACACACACACACTATCATTCCAATAACACACACACACACGAACACTATCATTCCAATAACACACACACACACACACACACACTATCATTCCAATAACACACACAGACACACACACTATCATTCTAATAACACACACACACACACTATCATTCCAATAACACACACAGACATACACACATTATCATTCCAATAACACACACACACACACACTATAATTCAATAACACACACACACACACACACATTATCATTCCAATAACACACACACACGCACACATACACTATCATTCCAATAACACACACACACACACACACACACAGTATCATTCCAATCCCAAATCCCACACACCCACACTCCTCCCCCACACAAGTCCTCCTCCCCACACTCCCCCTACTCCCCTCCCCTTCCCCTATACCTTTATTGCTCCATTTCCCTCCCCACCTCCAAATCCCCTTTCCCTTCCCTTGACTCCCCACCCTCAATTAATTACACTCTAGGTCTCAAAGGGAAACACACACACACACACACACACATACCTCTCTCTTTCTCACACACACACACACACACACACACACACACACACACATACCTCTCTCTTACTCACACACAGACACAGACACACACACAAACCTCTCTCTTTCTTACACACAGACACACACAAACCTCTCTCTTTCTCACACACAGACACACACACAAACCTACCTATCTCTCTCTCTCTCTCTCTCTCTCTCTCTCTCTCTCTCTCTCTCACACACACACACACAACAGAAATAACCACAACAACATACCCTTTCTCTCACACACATACAACAGAAGCAACAACCACCACAACATAACCCCTTCAAAACCAAAACAAACCAAAAACCAATCAATCACCCACCGTACAACAGCACATGAAGACAATGGTGAAGGCTAGTACCCCTCCAGCCGTCCCTACAATCCAAGGCATACGAATGAAGAGAATAACGCCGAAGATGTTCTGGATACATGGCAAATAGACCCCCATCAGAGTACCCAGGTTGGCCTTGGGTTTGGTGGGCTTGGAGTCGCTCTCTTCGGCCGAGGGGATGGTGGCGTTGTAGTTGGCTAGGGAGTTGATCATCATGGATACTCTGGGCCTGTCTGCCATCTCCTCCTGTGGTGATATAGGTTGATAGAGTGAGTAGGTGATATTGGATTGAGTGGGTGTGTGTGTGATGTTGATAGAGTGAGTGTGTGGTAGAGTAGGTGATATTGAATTGAGTGGATGTGTGACAGAGTTGGTGGTATTGATAGAGAAAAGGTTCATAGAGTGAGTGATGTTGATAGAGTGGGTGTGTGATAGAGTAGGTGATATTGATAGAGTGGGTGTGTGACAGAGTTGGTGGTATAGATAGAGAAAAGGTTCATAGAGTGAGTGGTATTGATAGAGTGAGTGTGTGATAGAGTGGGTGATATTGATAAAGTGAGTGTGTGATAGAGTGAGTGTGTAATAGAGTGGGTGATATTGATAGAGTGAGTGTGTGATAAGAGTGGGTTATATTGATAGAGTGAGTGTGTAATAAGAGTGGGTTATATTGATAGAGTGAGTGAGTGTGTTGTTGTAGTGGTGGTAGGGAAGAGAATGATGTAAGTGTGTGTGTGTGTGTGTGTGTGTGTGTGTGTGTGTGTGTGTGTGTGTGTGTGTGTGTGAGAGAGAGAGAGAGTGAGAGGAAGGCGTAAGTAAGAGTGTGAGAGAGTGTGACTGAAGTACGGCACTGGTAAAGAGAGTGGAAGATAAAGAGAGAGTAAACAAAAGACATGAGTGTGGGTAAGGGCTTGCCTGGAAGGAAGGACACAAAAAGGAATGAGGGAAGGAAGGAGAGAGAAGAGACGGCGTGACAATGCATAAGGAAGGAAGGAAGGAACGAGGGGAAGGAAGTAGGATGAAGGAGGGAAGGGATCGAGGGAGGGAGGTATAGGAAGGAAGGAGGGGAGGTAGGAGGATGAAGGAGGGAGGGAGAGGAGGAAGGATGATGAAGGAGGGAGGGAGAGAAGGTAGGAGGAAGGAGGGGAGGTAGGAGAGAAGGAGGGGGGGTAGGAAGGAAGGAGGGGGGGGTAGGAAGGAAGGAGGGGGGGTAGGAAGGAAGGAGGGGGGGTAGGAGGATGAAGGAGGGAGGGAGGTAGGATAGAAGGAAGGAAGGGAGGTAAGAGGAAAGAGAGGGAGGGAGGTAGGATGGAGGGAAAGAGAGGGAGGGAAGTAGGATGGAGGGAAAAGAGGGAGGTAGGTAGGAGTAAGGAAAGAAGGATGGAGGGGAGGGGAGTAAGAGAAAGGTCTATACAGTACACATGAAATAGAACGATACTGCCCTCAACAATATTTGACACAAAGCAATGGAGAGATAAGTTACTACATTTGGTCTTAATTATCTTGGCGGAAACTTAAGGAATATTTAAGAGACCAATAAACTTAGAGAATATTTAAAGAAACCAACAAACATAGGGAATAATTTTTAAGAGACCAACAAACATAGGGAATAATTACTAATAGACCAATAAACTTAGGGAATAATTACTAATAGACCATTAAACTTAGGGAATAATTTTTAAGAGACCAACAAACTTAGGGAATAATTAAAGAGACCAACAAACATAGGGAATAATTTTTAAGAGACCAACAAACTTAGGGAATAAATTTTAAGAGACCAAGAGACATACTTAGTGAATAATAATAATAATAATAATAATAATAATAATAATAATAATAATAATATATACTTACCGAGTAGAGATAGAGGTTCTTGTCGTAGCCACTCATCTCCTTCATGTCGACCATAAACGGCTTGTCGTCAGCACCGTCTGTAATGAGAAAAGATAACAGGGGGTCACTTCTCGCTCTCTCTCCAAGACATGTAAACAAATACTGACCCAGGACATACAGTATAAATTATAGGCTACATGTACAGCCACAGTCAGAATATTTTATCCACCGACACTTGTAAATATATCTTGGTAATAAAGAACAACACGTGTATGTATGATTTTGCAGCACCTCATAATAATAATAATAAATAATATCCACCGACACTTTCCTTCCATCGTACTAGTAAATATCTTGGTAATAAAGAACAACACGTCTATGTATGATTTTGCAGCACCTCATTATAATAATAATAATTAAAGGGGTTGAGTTGACGTAAAGTGTTGTATAGTATGATTATAGTTTGATATGATATTGATTTATTTGTTGCACGATGGAAGGAAAGTGTAGGTGGTTATTTGATTGTAGCTGTAAAGTATATATACAGTAGGCTATATCCCAGTGGTTGAATCCTTCCTTCTGGCCGAGGTTCAGTGAAGATACAGGTAGGCTACTGTACCCTACTGTCCTGGGTTTGTATGTGGAGGGAAATGTGGAGGGAAATATACGATACGAATGCAAATAAGAGCAAGTCCATAAACGCTGGGTTGGAATATGTTTGGCTGTGGGGGTCTTGTTGTCTGGCTGGCAGGGGATATTGTTATTCTGTGTGTGTGTGTGTGTGTGTGTGTGTGTGTGTGTGTGAGTGAGAGAGAGAGAGAGAGAGAGAGAGAGAGAGAGAGAGAGAGAGAGAGAGAGAGAGAGAGAGAGAGAGAGAGAGAGCCAGGTGGAGGAGCTGGATAGGGAGGCCCACAATGCCTTCTAAATATAGAACTACTATTATACTGTATTCTCTCTCTCTCTCTCTCTCTCTCTCTCTCTCTTCCTCTCTCTCTCCTCTACTCTCTCTCTCACACAGAATAACAATAAGCACATCCCCACAATGAACCCCCTCCCCCCCCCCCCAAACACACACACACAATAACTACGGTACAATACCCTACAACTAAAGCACATCACCACAATGTCCCCACCTCCCCCCCACACCCCCCCTACACACACACACACACAACACACACACACACACCACACACATACTTTAAGGGGGTGCGCGAGTAGGGGGACAGGCTTGGGGGGGGGGGACTGGGGGGGATGCGGGAATAGGAGGGACTGGGGGGATGCGGGAATAGGGGGGACAGGCTTGGGGTGGGTAGAAAGGTCTGTCCCCTATTCCCGTACTCCCCTAACCCCTACCCCCACCCCCAAGCCTGTCCCCATACTCCCGCACCCCCCTAACCCCCCCCCCCAAGCCTGTCCCCCCAATTCCCGCCACCCCCTTAAGAGGAATCATGGCGCTCCAGTATATGTCCCCAAAAGTGTATATTATTTAATCCCCTTAGAAATAGAAATTGAACGAATACTCTGACGTCATTCGGTGAGGAAAAGAAGAAGGCAAGGAATCTGTCATCATAATTTCTGAGTTAATTAGCGAATGAGGTGCTCTAGACTCCTCCAATATGCTTCACGAAACAGCACCTTCACAATAGACCTGCACTGGAGAAGCATGTTTCGTTGACCAGTTTATTTGATTCAGTAGTGCTCAAAAATTCACCTATGAAATTTAATTAAGATTCTCTAATGCTTTAAAATATACATATTAAATGGGGAAGTAAGGTATCTCGTTTTATTTTAATTTATTTAAGTTATGCAAACCACGTAAACTTCAAGGTGTATAATTTATGAGATAAAAAATCTCTGCCCTATAATATATATAAACAAAAATTAACAAAACAAAAAATGTGAAATAATTGTTAAGTACTATAAGGAAAAAACGACAACACAAAATATATAACTGCAATATATACTAAAAAAAAAAAAATTAAAAAAAAAAATATGTACACAAAAATATACATAATTATACGAAAACGAAAAAATATATAACTACAAAATATATACAAAAAAAAAAATATACAAAAAAAAATGTACAAAATTCACGTAAACGAAATATAAACTGCATAAATATCCAACAAAATATATATACATAAAGTATTATTCAAAAACGACAAAATATAAAACTGAATTATATACAAAAAAAACAAAAAATAATCTATATACATAAAAATACAGCACAAAAAGTAGATATATTAATTAATAGATCTCTAGTTGGCAACAGTTGTCAGATATGAGGGGCGGAGAAATAATAAATGACATAGGGTTAATTAAGGTGTTTGTTTGATATAGTCCACAATTATTATTATGTAGTTGGTTAAAGTCTGGAGAGCACTTGATTCCTACCAAACTATTCCAAGCAACAGAACACCCTTTATTTCTGCCCATTCTGTGGTTTTGTTTCCTGGCATACATTGGAGGAAAAGGAAAGCAGGAAAAATCGTAGATGGAGAGAAGAGATGGGGACGGTGAAAAAAGTGAAGGAGGGAGAGAAAAGAGAAGAAGGAAAGAGGAAGGAGATGGGAAGGAAGAGATGGGACGGAAAAT